>CAUYSK010057027.1:0-16481 GCA_963575035.1 Avahi laniger | reverse complement strand
ACTGCATCTTTTCATTTGTTTATGTTTCTCTTAATTCAAATGGTGCCATGTACAGTCTGTAGGTGTTTGTGTGCATAAGTTTGTTAAATTTTAACTTTTTATCATGGATTTGTGGATATATTATGGTATTAAATAAAAGACTGGTATCGGCCAGGCGCGGTGGCTCACGCCTGTAATCCTAGCTCTCTGGGAGGCTGAGGCGGGCGGATTGTTTGAGCTCAGGAGTTCGAGACCAGCTTGAGCAAGAGTGAGACCCCGTCTCTACCAGAAATAGAAAGAAATTAATTGGACAGCTAAAAATATATAGAAAAAAAAAATTAGCCGGGCATGGTGGCACATGCCTGTAGTCCCAGCTACTTGAGAGGCTGAGGCAGTAGGACTGCTTGAGCCCAGGAGTCTGAGGTTGCTGTGAGCTAGGCTGACGCCACGGCACTCACTCTAGCCCGGGCAACAAAGTGGGACTCTGTCTAAAAAAAAAAAAAAAAAAAAAGACTGATATCTACATATATTTTATGCACTCATGACTTATCTTTTAAAATTTTTTGATATTTCTAGGCTATGTGGTTCACCTGTGAGTTTTTAAAAACTATCATAAATCTCCAAAACTTTCCAATATATTTATTGAAAAAATCCATGTATGAGTGAACTCATGCAGTTCGCATCTGTGTTGTTCAAGGGTCAACTGTGTAAAGATTTGGTGGCATGTCGTAATGGACATTGTGATGTATTAGCCATACATATATCCTTTCAAGACTAAATAATTTATTTCTCTAGTTGTTGGCATGCACCTAATTGACAGCCCTCTATGGAAAGTGCCTTGGCTATAGAGTGCTACTTCGGATATGGCCAAGCCCCTTACCAAGGGCAGCCTGCATTCAAAGACTGATTAATGCAATGGTATCCAGGCTCAACTTCTTTGCCTCATTTTAGAATAACACTTAAGGCCATTCCAGTTTGGCTGAGACCTTCTCTGAGGTTGTCTCACATTCCAAATTACTCCTTGACTACGTCTTCTTATCCCACTGGGAAATACTCTGAAAAACCTCTCATATGCTAATCTTCTCCAGATCTCTTTCCTGGGGAACCCTACATTTGATAGTTGGCACAAGATGTGGAATTAAAAAGTAAAATATAAATTGGAATTTTCTAGCTGGGTCACACACTGGCCATATAACAATAGGAAGTCCCTCCCTGGTGGTAAATGGAACACAGATAAACTCTGGCACAGGAAGTAGTGCAATTGTTTAAATTTTCACAGGTGAAGATCTTACATCGTATACATGATAATTATCAGGCATTTGCTATATATGTAAGGAGTAATATTGTAAGTATAATAAAATCGTGTGGCTGTTGCAGGGGGAAAATTAATGTTTTGGGCAAAGATAATGAAAGCCTGAAAGTAATTATCACCTAAAGGATAGGTGACAAAACTAGGAAGCCTCCCTGGCAGGATATAAAATGATTCGTTTCATGCAGCTACAGGTCAAATAAAGCTGAGGAGTAGTCTTAGGACTTAATAATAATAACTGCAGAGCTTGTGGGGGGGGCTGATTTTTCAATCTGGAGTGTTCTGATATTCTAAGATTAGGGCCCTAGTTAGGTATGCACTTGAAATTTTGACTCTCCATTGAAGTAATTTACTTTCCAACTTCTCCTTTTAAAGACTAAATCTCTCTCTTATTTTATGAAAATGTGAATGGTGAGAAAATGCATATCTCCTTACCAGGATCTGTCACTACCTAGTTTCCTGTATACCAGACCATAAAATAGGATTAATTGACAACATAACTTGTCAAAGTAAATTGCACTTGTTAAGAAAGACCAGGTACCAAGACAAAGGTGAAAAACCTAAATGACATGTATTGATAGGAAACAACAGAGTATATGTAGATATGTTGTAAGATATTAAGATTCTAGATCAAGGGAGGAAGAATATATAGTTTAATAAGAGAGAAATTAATGTTTATAGAAGTATTCTCCTAGAATTCAGAGTTTAGCACTCTGGTATGTACCCAGGGCATGGCGCCTATCTGTTGCTACCATGGCTTTCAGAACCTCAGAAAGAGCAGGACTCCTTATAAGAATTGCAAAAATTACCAAGTCAAATGATGGAAGAAGAAATGAAAAGTTTCAGTGACATGGACAAGCTAGAGTTAATATACAATATAGGGCCAAAAATCTCAACAAATGACTATGCTCCTTGGAAAGGACTAAATTTATCAAAACGATCAAAAACATGTGCTTAGAATAGCAGGATAAGCAACCCTGAGAAGTTCAGTATTGGCTCTTCTCTAAATAAGGACTGACTTCAGAAAAGTCTATTATAGAATTGGACTCAGTGATAACAAGGAGGACAATAATAGGAATCCAAAATTGTAGAGGCCAGCTGGCAATACTTTACTGTCTGAAGCAAGGTAGTAGCAATTATAATGTGAGTCAAGGTCAGAGTGATAGCCAAGGAGCCTAACTCACAGAGAGTTATGGGGAGCATTAAAAGAACACAGAATCCTTAAGGGAAAAATATACGTGCAGCCCCTCCAACATTCATAATTCCTTTGTCAGTTTTTTGACCTGAGCCAGTTTTCCAACCTGGATGTCACTGACAGAGGAAGAGGCATTTTCTAGAGATCTCTAGAAAAATAGATCCTATAACTTCAGAGCAGGTGTATGAGGTGATAATTCCCCACTCCTTTTCTCGGGAAATCTACAGCATTTGCTTAGGTAATTATACAGTGAGAAAAAGGAAGTCTTCCAAGTTTTGAAGACTGTTGAACATAAGATCTAAACTAACATTTATACTCTTCATGTGAAGCATTAACATAGCTCTGTTATTAAAATGGGGGCACATGAGAGCCAAATAATAAATGGAGCCCTGGCCCAGGTCTGGATCACAAGGGATCTACTTGTTTGATGGATTCACTTGGTGATCCATTTTTTATTGTTATTCCTAACTGTAAATTGTAATGGGTATAACTGGCAGTTTGCATAATTCCTCTGTTAATCCTTAGCCAGTAAGGTCTGACTACTATGGCAAGGAAGACCAAGTGGAATTCTTCGAAACTCTTTCCAGTCACCATCTGAGATGGTAAATAATATTTCCTATACTAAATATAATAAATCAGAGCCACCTTGAAAAATCTCAAGGTATAAGAGTGGTAGTTGCATAGATAGTTTCATGTTTTTAGTGAAATTTGACGCTACAATATCGTCAGCTCATTGGAGATGGATCACTGAGGTTGATGGTAGACTTCCACAAACTCAACCAAATGAAAAACTCCGGAGCAGTTGGAGTGCTAGCTGTGGTATTTTTGCATGATCTTAGATATACGGTAATTGGTCCCTTATCCAACAAATGTGTTCTATACCTTCATATCAGAGAGACAAATCAGAAACAGTTTGCTTGCACTGTTCTACAGGGTGGGAGATAAACCCTAGGAAGTCTCAGGGCCTTGAAACATCAGTAAAGTTTTCAGGAGGCTAATGATCTGGAACTTGCTAGCACATCCCTTCTAAAATTATAGTTTTATTAGTAACTGGAGGGAAGGGAGATTTCTTCCCCTAGCACACATCTGGCAATATCTGGAGACATTTTTGGTTGTTACAAGTGGGTAGGCATATTACTATCATCTAGTAGGTAGAGTTCAGTGACACGCTTAAGCATCCCACAATGCACAGGGCAGACCCTCAAAAAACAAACTTCTCTGGTCCAATATGTAAATAGCACCAAGATTGAGAAGCCCTGCTCTAAAGTAAGGAAAAATTTATTCTATTTCACACTTCCCATCACCAAGTACTACTTTTGGAAAAATTTATATTCCCTTAGAACAATTCCAAAGGACTATCCCTACTTCAAAACTTCCCCTGGGATTGGCCAGAGCCTTTGTTGAGCCTGTGTGACAGCCACGCTTCTCTTTCAACCCACTTCCTGCTCTTCCCCAACAGGATATGATTGTAAGAACACACTTTAATAAAACGTCTGCTAGATAATCTCTGTCTCAGAGCCTCTCTCCAAGGAAACTCAACCTACAAGAACGGATAGACTCAAGTTCAATTTCCGGTTTAGCTACTTAATAGCTAAATTATCCCAGGTGTTCAATTAACAATTTTGAGCCTCAGGTTTGTCATTGATAAAATGCAAATAGCAATGGTCTTATCACAAGAATATTTAATGATATTAAACTATATACAACAGTGAGTTAATAAACTATAATACTAGACTTCTATTATCAATTAAATGAAATATTTTGGCTCAGAAAGAGACAAGATTCATCCTTTAATATTTAAAAGTAATAAAGAGTTGATAGGTTTATTATAATAACATACATGATAAATTTAAATCAAAATTTAAATTTAAATTATTTAAAAAATTAAAAAAAAATTTTTTTGTGAGACAGAGTCTTGCTCTGTCACCTTGGGTCCCTAGGTACAACGCAATGGCACCATCACAGCTCACTGCAACCTCATACTACTGGACTCAAACAATTCTCTTGCCTCAGCCTCCTGAGTAGCTGGGACTATAGGCACGAGCCATGACATCTGGCTAATTTTTCTTTTTTGTTTTGTTTTATTTTTTTGTAAGAGACAGGGTCTTGCTTTTGCTCAGGCTGGTCTCTAACTCCCGAGCTCAAGCAATCCTCCTGCCTTGGCCTCCAGAGTACTAGGATTACAGGCATGAGCCACTGTATTAGGCCCTGTAATTCTTATGAAAATTAACATTTCATTTGATTCCTTTAAGCAAGCAAATAAATCAATCAAATTTCTTGTATTAATATAGCTCTTGGATTTTGTTGACAATTTTTTTTAATTTTATGTTTCTATAATGAAAGTATCAATTTAGTTATTTAATCAGGGAACAATGCTATATTATGTTTTTCAACCATAAAAGAAGTTTTTTTTTAAAGCAGCTATTTACAAGTAATAATTCAAGTAATAAACTCTAAACTCTGTCAAAACCTAATTTATCAGATGGTTTCTAAAAGTTTTGAAATATACTTGAATATGAAACTATATTAGCTTAAAAACACATATGAATTACACATTTAGAAATTTAATAAGATTTTTCATTTGTAAGAAAAATGAATTTTTCAAACATTACTATTTTACCTAATTCTCTTTTAGATATATGATTAAATCTAATTAAAATTAATCATACTCAGTAATAATGAGAAAAACAATTAAAAAATAATAGAAATAAAATGAGTCCGATGAAGAAAAATGACTAAAGTAAATTCAAAAATCAAAAATAATGTAATGATGAGGAGCATACGTTTTAATTACTTTGTCATATTATAAATCAAATTGCTAACATTTCAAATGGAGATGCCATTGTATTATATAAAACTGATAGTATCATGTCTCTAGTACAAATAAATAAAGTGAAAGCAAATCTTTATTTAACCTAAACTTTTTCACCAAAATGATTTATTCTAGTAAAAATACATTTGATAGATATTTAAAGGTATAATTAAAGTATGAATTGCTAACAATTAGTAAAATGCCTCAAAGAAGAGTAAAAGGAATGTAGAAAAGTAATACATGTAACTAAATACAAATGTTAGTAATAATTAGGAACCATTAAATGAAAATTTTAGACCTGAAATATAACTTTATTTAAATCTTAAAACTTTTTAATTTTAAAATTTTATTTACAATTTTTATTACTAATTAGTAATTTAAATAATAAGTTAAATTTAATTTTAAATTTTTTATTACTAATTATTCAAATTTTTTATGTTAAACCTACTGATTATATTGGCATACATACTTTTTATTTTTTTTTATTTCAGGATATTATGGAGGTACAAATGTTTAGATTACGTATGTTGTCCTTGCCTCCCCCCACACAAGTCCGAGTTTCAAGTGCTTCCCTCCCTTGGATGGTGCGCATCGCACTCTTATATATACTTTTTAAACAGAACAACTAAATAATGAAATTTCATAGACAGAGAGTGGATGACGGCGGAAATCTTAATAATGTTCATCTGGGAGGTGGGGCAACCAAAGTTAGAATAATGTTGGACACTTTTACACTTTAGTGTATACAGAGTAATAGAATCTAAAGTTGAACTACGATGTTGGCTGAGAATTCCATTCAAAGCAAAGAGAGAATGAGTTAAAACAGGGAGTACTGAATATACTTAACCAGACAACTAACTTATTTTCTTATTTAATGTCAATAACCACCAATAATAATCACAAAAGTGCTATTTTTATTTTAAACATGATAAAATTGAGGTCGAGTGAAATTAAAAAACATGCAAAATGTCGACAGAAATTTTTGGAATTGGGATTCAACCAGGCTTCGTTAATTGAAAAGCTCGTGCTTTCTTTATTAGACGAAGATTTTTCCATTTTACTTCTTTCTATTTTTTATATAAAGATAATGAATTATCTTCAAAAGCTAGCTACAGCTAACTGAGTACACTAATTACAAGGGGAAAAAGTAGAATAATACAATATGGTATATATCACTCATCCATTGCCTGAGGCAAAACAGGGGCATATATAAGGTAACTTTATTAATATTATTGTTCTCTCCCGAGTTTGAACACTAGCTGGAGCTTGAGCCTTAAATAATTCATAGCACAAGAGGGCCCAATACATTGTACTTTGGTTAAAGATAGCTAAATTTTTCTGGCACCTATTTGGTGAAGATCTAAAACCTGGTGGTCCCTTCAGCATGCCCTCAAGTTGAAACAGATTTTATGATTGACTAGTGTTTCTTCCTCCTGTGAATTCTCCAGTCATTTAGACTTTAAATACCCTTCTTACGCTTGTTTTTTTCTTACAGCCATCCGTTTATATGAAATCTCTCATACAGGAGTTAAAGTTCCTTGAGGATAGGTAGGAATTGAGCTTTTTACTTGTGTTTCTCCCAAAAACTAGGAGTGCCTTGAACATGATGGGAACCTACCACATTGTTGGTAGCTAAATTCACTGAAATTACATTTTTTGTTTGCTTTTAGCCACCAATCCTCACAACCATATATAACAGCATTTATTTTGTGCAGATGATACATTAGAAAATAACAGTGCATAATAATGCAAAACCCATTATTTAAGGCTTTGTTGATTTAATCTTGGTGATGCTAATAAAAATGTTGCATTATTATGAAGACAGCTTCTCAGTTCATGAAAAACAATCCTTTGTTATTTAGCTTATTAAATATAATTTGAACTGTTTTCCAGAAGAGCTCATAAGCAGTATTAGCTTTTAACGTTCAGCAATACAACCAAAGAAAAAAGCAGTAAAAATAAAACTCAATATTTATACTCAAAATATTTTCATCAAATTATTGAATTCTTGGAGAAATTGGAGACAATTTGGTTTCTTTTAAAATTATTTTTAAAAATTTTCTCAAAATCTTTCTATGCATTTATTATTTTTAGATATATAAACAATGAAATGAGTCTTATAAATTTTAATTTCTTATAAAAGTTTAGCCTAAATCTTAAAATAATAATAACTCATTTATTTCCCACTTTCATATTATTTAAATTAAAATGAAAGAAATATAAAAACTACAGAATGGAACAAACACTGACTTTTCAAATTAGATGTTTTTTGGTTTAGTTTCTTCCATTAAATGAAAATGAATTCTTAGCTAAGTATTTTTTGTTTATTTCCCTTATCGATTTACCACACAGTTCACCTGAATTGTTTGTGGAAGTTAAGAAATGTAATGCAGCACTCTGGGAGGCTGAGGCAGGTGGATCATTTGAGCTTAGGAGTTTGAGACCAGCCTGAGGAAGAGCGAGACTCCATCTCTACTAAAAAAAAAAAAAAAGAAAGAAATTAGCTGGATAACTAAAAATATATATATAAAAAATTAGTCGGGCATGGTGGCATATGCCTGTAGTCCCAGCTACTCGGGAGGCTGAGGCAGAAGGATTGCTTGAGTCCAGGAGTTTGAGGTTGCTGTGAGCTGGGCTGATGCCATGGCACTCTAGCCAGGGCAACAGAGTGAGACATTGTCTCAAAAAAAAAAAAAAAAGAAAGATTGCCTGAGGTCAGTTAATGAGTGGCAGGGCCAGTCTGCCTGATGCTAAAATTTTTGCTTTCAAACACTATGTTGTGAGCTTCCAGAACTGAAGTTGAAGGTAGGAGACAACATTCCCTCTTATTTAGCTTCTCTAAATCTTTGTTTATATATTATTTTAAAATTTTGTTTAAATATCCAACCAGTAATATCTCCTCTTATCAAAGAAATCATAAATCATATATGAGCTATTTATAATCCAGTGATTTATTTTTATTTTTTAAATACATTTTCTGAATTTACTCCAGGTAGTTATTATATTTTGGTGAGTTAAATTAAATCAAAGATTCTTAAATTTTCTATAGGGTGAATGTTGTATAAACTCTGATGAAAATGAATCAGATTTAAAACCTCTAGGGTTTACATGGCAAGGAGATGAGCAGAGTTTCATTCACCAAAATTATTACAAAGTTACGTATTATGCCTTTCCCAAAAAGATGGGCTCTAAACATTATTTGCTCTCTTAAGGATTTTCAATTTTAAACAAGTACATATTTCCTTATTTTGTAGCCCAGAGTTAATGATGTTATCTTAAATCTTTCTATTTTTTTCCTCTCTAATCACTGTGAATTTGAGCAACCTAAATTTTGTGCTTATTTTTTCTTTGTGTATTGCTGTATCTCTTTTCTTCTTTACAAGGACAGCAGGCATATTGCATTAGGCTGTCCTATTCCATTGTGACCTCATCTTATTGGATTACATCTGCAAAGATCCTATTTTCAAATACAGTAGTCCCCCCGTCAGTTTCACTTTCTCCAATTTCAGTTACCCATGGTCAACCACCGTCTGAAAATATTAAATGGAATATTCCAGAAATAAACAATTCATAAGTTTTAGATTGTAGGACATTCTGAGTAGCATGATGAAAGCTCTCATCTCCTACTTCACCCTGCCCAGGATATGAATCATCCCAGTGGTTAGCATATCCATGCTGTATACACTGCCCTCCCTATACAATGTAATTGTATAGGAAAAAACATAGTACATGCAGGGTTTAGTATCCACTGGGAATCTTGAAAAGCATCCCCCACCCATAACAGAAGGACTATTACAGGTGCACATTCTCAGAAATTAGGGGGTAGGAATTCAACATACCATCTTGGAGAACATAATTCAACTCATTACAGGAGGAAAAAGCAAGTGAGTTTTAGGGGCCTGACCTAGAGCTGGCACATTGTAGCTGTGTAACACTGGATAAAGCACCTATCCTTTCTGGATATCCATTTCCTTTTCCATAAAATGACTATTTGGCTGAAAAATATTGAACTTATTTCCATCTCTGATCTGTTTGCTATTTATGTGTCTTCAGTTTATGATTTGTCTTTCCATCCCTCTCTGCCTCAATTCAAAAGGCTTTCTAGACTAAGACATAGTTTGACAATTCTTTTTGTACTTTCATTACTTATCTTTTGTGTTCTTTTGGGTTGCTATAGCAGAACACCATAGACTGGGTGGTTTACAAACAAAAAATATGTATTTTTCACAGTTCTGACAGTCCAGGATGAAGGAGCAGGGAGATTTGACATCTGGTGAGGGCCCCTTTCTGGTCCATGGCTTCCCATTTTCTAGCTCTGTTCTCCCATGGTAGCAGGGGAAATGGGGGTTCTCTAAGATCCCTTTTATAAAGTCACTAATCCCTGCATAAGGGCTCCATCCTCATGACTTAATTACCTCCCAAAGACCCCATCACTTAATACCCTCACGCTGGGTATTAGGTTTCAACATATAAATTTTGGGGAAGATACAAACATTCAGTTTATAGCATCATTATTTTCTATATTATTGTTTATATGTCAAAATTATGATAAATTAAATTGGAACAATTTTATAGCTATCATAAATTCAGAGATGGACCATATTTCAACAAATAAACTGATTATTTTGGCCAGCCTTTTGCCTTAACATAGTATATTATCCTTATTTTATTTTCAATAAAGTTACTAAATAATTATTTTAATCAGTTAAATAGCAATGAATGTGCTATGGCCTGAATATTTGTGTCTCTCCAAAATCAATATGTTGAAATCCTACCACCCAGGGTGATAGTATTAGCAGGTAGGTCCTTTGGGAGGTAATTAAGTCAGGAGGGTGAAACCCTCATTAGTAAAATTAGTGCCCTTATAAAAGACACCCCCCCCCCCGCAGAGAACTCTCATGTCCCTTGTACCATGTAAGAACACAGTAAGAAGGTGCTGCCTGTGAACCAGGAAATGGACCGTCATCAGATACCAAATCTGCTTCTTATCTTGGACTCCCAGCCTCCACAACTGTGAGAAATAAGTTTCTGTTGTTTTTAAGCCACTCAGTCTATGGCATTTTGTTATAGAACCTCAAACGTATTAAGAAAGCATCAAAAATTCTGTGCCAATTTAGTAAAAGTCATTGTTGATGTTTTATCAGCTTTAATATTTTCACCTTAAATCTTAATGATTGATTTCTAGTGTATTTGACATTAACAAAAATTATTAGGACAATGAATTTTATTCTAGATAAATACCTAAGGATACATAGTGAAAACCTGCGTTTCTTTCTACAGACTGGGGATACTACTAATCTTTCTCTGTGTAAGGTACCTACTTGTTAGTGATACTTGGCGCTCTCTCTATGCTCAATCTCCTTTTGTATCTGAACTTTAAGCTAACTTTCTGGGTTTTAGCTTCAGTTATATTCACTATTTCAGGAAGTTCCTTGCTAGATATTTCTTACTTGTTTGATATAGCATGATCCTTCTGTCTGACCTTGTTTTAGAAGTAGTTACTTAAAAGCAGTGAATTCTTACTCCATTTATCACTAAAAAGTTTTTCTTTGACAAATCTGAGACAAATTCTCTCCCTCTGGGAGTGCATTCTTTGTGGTAAGTAAGGCAAGCCCCCAAGCAAAGTTATGTTCATTCTCCAGGGAAAACTACTGGGAAACACACTGGCCTTTCTGCAGTGTGGTGAAGGGCCACTTCTCCACTCTGGACAGCTTCCTGCAAGCTCCTTTCAGACTTGCCCCAGGCCACAGGCTTGCATCTGCCTTCTCTCCTCCATAAAGCTCCTGCTGCCTTCTGTGCTGTGGACTTTATACTCAAAATCTCATTGAAACTTAGACTATTGTGTCCCTATATTGCCATTTCTTTGTGCCTCCCAGTACAAATACTTGGATGGTTTTTAGTGTGTAGCAGTTGTCTCATTCACCTGATGTGGTAGTGGTGAAGTTTAAATTATACAGCAAAGTTAAAAAAAAAAAAAAAAAAAGCAACTGAAAATGGCTGCAATACTCTTTGATTAGAAGCGTCTGATCCACTGACTGGCCAAAATCTGCAATGGGAGTCAAATTTCTCTTCTATCCGGCTCATCCCCTATATCATAAAATGCTGAGAAAAAAAGGTTTGGGACTTCAATTCTTCTATAAGTGATGGCCAAGTTTTAACTGGATCTCAAACTGATCTAGTTACTGACTAACATAGGAGAAAACCCAACTCAAATACACCCAAGGTATGGATGGAACTTAGCAAGGAGAGAGCAGGACTATTTTTCAGATAAAGGGCCATCATTTCTGTATTTAAAAAGTTGGTAGATCTATTAAACATTGTAGCGTCTTCTGTTTGAAATAACATCCCTCCACCCCAACCACATCTTGCCCTTCCCTTCTCCCCAGAATTTTATACTTCATTTTTTGTGAAGAAAATGAAGATAAAACTGAGACATACTTTCCAAATTCAAATGACCACTAAGCTATACAGCATGTATTAATATATTCAGGTTGATAAATCAACATGAGGCAGAATAAATTTTTTTCTTCCTTCCTTTTTTCTTTACTCCTTTCCTTCTTTCCTTCCTTTTTTGTGCTTTTATCATATATGTTATAGTCGTATAACAGAAATTCCAAACTATTTTATGTTGTTTTCTACAAAGCATCTGAAAAACTTTGGGAAGATCATTTAAAATTTTCATCAGTTTCCTTATTTGTAAAAATAAAGTTAATGAAACACTGAGTGGGTAATAGCAAATGAATCTTTGAGTTTTTAAATTGTATGTGTTGAATTTAGAATACTCAAGGATTAAGCTTTTTAGTCATTACTTATTACAAAAAACATCCTCCTTTATAAAATTGAGCCAGACAGAGGCCAAGACATACAATCTTCATATTTTAAAGTAACTTTCCCCAAAATTTTGCCTTTCTCATCCAGGATGTGCTACGACACTATAGCTTTATATCTTAATCACTCACTCAGAATTCTGTCCACTTCTAACCCCTACCCACAGTGCCAGAACCTACCTCTTGATTTCGGCAACAAGTCTTGTTCCACCACTTACTGTGTGACTTTGGACAAGCTACTAAACCTTTCTGAACTCCAGCTTCCATGAAAAGATGGAAACTGTAGATGAGATATGGAGCAGGGGTGCAGAAATGGAAGAAGGAAGAGATATAAACATGAATTTAAAAGGATATAAGTTAGAAAATGTACAAAAATTTATAATTTGGTATATTATTAGTCTCTTTTTTGTAGCTAAAAATAAAAATAAAAAATAAGGAATCAGTTATGATTTTGGGTAAATAAATTATCCATTCAAATAAATAGTCTTCAGTCAGCAAGTAGCAATAAGTAACATACACCTTTAAACTTGGAATAGTGAAAAAGATGTGTCTTTGAAGTAAAAATCACAAAATTAAAAATATAATGTATAGTATAACCCCACCAACATATATGTATAGATATAGATACATAGATATGTGTGTAGAAAACTACTCTAGATGAATATACCACAGAAACTTAATGCCAGTTATATATGGTGTTATGTACATTTATTTTGATTCCTTTAATATTTTATTTATTCCTAAATAAACTATACTAATCTCATAATAAAAAGTCATTCACATGTAGAACATAAAACAATGTCTGAGAAACCAAACATAACAAAATATACTTTCTTGAAAATAGCAGTTGAATAACAGTTCTGAGGAATTAATCCACTAAATAATAAATCTAACCTAAAAATAAAATAATTTAAAGAGAAATTTTTAATTATTATTTACATATTTGACAAACATTCTCTTTCTTTTTGGCTTTACACCTGAGGAGAGGGAAAAATGATTTAGTTATAGGTGATCCATAATTCATAGAAATTCATTTTTTAAGGAACTGAGCCCTAGCAGTTATTAATTATTAGAAGATTTACAGTACATTTAAGAATGATGCATAGCCATGACCGCCAGAAAAGAATGGATCCTATCCAAATAGCATAGAAATAAGTGTTGCATTTATACATAAGGAAAGAGGGTTTAATTTCATCATTATTATTGCCATTTTTAACAGCAATACAACCTTGCAGCAGCCATCATAATTATTGTCATAGGCGGGGAGGTCGTGGGAGGGCAAGAACATTTTTATAGATTAATAATCTCTTGAGGTCGTGGAGTACCAAATGCGTTTCTTCTCTACTGGGGAGAGGGGGAGGAGAGGGAGCTGCCTGTGATTAAACCTGAGAAGCCTAGGTTTCTGTATGGAGATCTTAACAGGAAAATGAGATCGAGCTGCTTTAAAACTCACCAGGTTCAACTACAGTAAATATTGCTTGGCGGTAGTGAAATCTTAATTAGTATTTCCCTCCTTTTAAACAATTCCAGTGGTTAAGAGACACCGAAATAGCAATATTTGCTTCTCTTGAAAATATTGTTTTAACTCTCTTTTATCTCATATTTTCAGAGAAAGAACAGTCTATACATTGCCCATTTAAAAATACACATTATTTTCCATTGCCTTATATTTGCTTGCTTATCTTTTCATTCCTATTTAAAGCTTCTTTTGTTAAATATAGCATAAGATATTTGTCTCAGGTCAGGTCAAACACCTCAATTTTTTTTTATTTCAGCATATTATGGGGGTACAGATGTTTAGGTTACGTATGTTGCCCTTGCCCCCCCTCCCTCCTAAGTCTGAATTTCAAATATGTCCATCCTTCGGGTGGTGCGCATTGCACTCTTTGTGCATGTATATACCCGTCCCCTTTCTCTCCTCCCCCCTCCCCCTCCCCCCTGCCCAATATCCAATAGATGTTATTCTTATATGTGCACTTATGTGTTGATCAGTTGATACCAATTTGATGGTGAGTACATGTGGTGCTGGTCTTTCCATTCTTGGGATACCTCACTTAGTAGAATGCATTCCAGCTCTATCCAGGTGTATACAAGAGGTGTTATATCACCGTTGTTTCTTAAAGCTGAATAGTACTCCATGGTATACATATACCACAGTTTATTAATCCACTCATGTATTGATGGACACTTGGGTTGTTTCCACATGTTTGCAATTGAATCACCTCAATTTTTATGCAATAAAGATGTTTCCACTGAAAGCTAAGCCGAAAAGTGAATTACATCAGTACAGAGTCTATGTTTAGAGATATAAATAATTTCAGATGTGAATTTTGAAGATGCTTCTAGATTAATGTCATGATCTCTATACTTAATAATGATGCAACATAATTTAAAACCTGGACATGTGTCAATTCTTCTGAAACTGAGACTTCTTTTTTCCAGATTTACTCCTAAATTTCTAACAGTATTCATCTTAATTCATATATTTAATATTTATTTAGAAAGCATTAATATGTTAAGAGATATACTAAAAAGGTTTTGACATGGATTTTACTCTCAATGGACATACAAATTATTTGGAAAAAATCTTTTATGTATAGTAGAAACAAATACATACCTGCCTTCCAAACGATTAATTTATATCATGAGACTAAAAAAGCTTCAACCAAACAAAGTTCAATGAACTCATTGAACTAATTTTTGGTAAAGAAATTTTTGCAACTGGTTAAGTTTCACCCTTTTCTGTCAATAGATCAGAAAATGCTCTCTTTGAGCACCTCAATCCCAACCAATACCCTTTTGTGAGGGATAGTGAGTGCTATTTTTAAAACTGCTGCAAAACAAGACTGTCTCCAATAAAGCAGGACGTAAGGTTACCTGACTTAAGCTGGAATGTGAGAACACTTCATTCATCATCACTTCTTTAGTATTTTTTTTAGTAGACTTAGGAATATTAATAACTCCCTGGTCTTTTCAGCCTGCCATTGTTTCTACAGACATTGACAACAAAAGTATTTCATTTCTTACATATTATCTCAGTAGATAAGAGAACTGAATCAGGAGTGTGTGGTTAAGATAGAGTTGGACAGTCTTTGCAATTATAAATCAAGAAATGGTTGGAACAAGGACACTAATGGTAAGTTTAGATCAGAATGGTTTCTTCTCCTATTATGCCAGTGTTTCAGCTCTCTTGTAACTTTACCAGGAAGCTCAATGCCAGTTGTGCAAATCCCTAAGCAAATGAAACAAAAACAGCTCTCTTCATCTTTGGTTAATGTCAGCTCAGTGTCCTTCAGTTGGGAGTTTGAAGAAAGCTGTCCCAGAGTATGTAGTTCGATATAACCTCTTTCTTCTCTTATACCAATTTCATTCAGTGGAAAAGCTTGGCCACAGATGAACGATATTTTTAGTTGAGAGAAAGGATCACCAAATTCCCATCCATTGTGCATTCTTTTGTTGCAAGTTATACAGCTGCAAGAAATAGATAATCTTTGCTAATTTAAATCCTTTTTATGAAATGACTTAACAGCAAACGTTAATAGGTGCAAAACAACATAAATCTATAAAGTACATAATATTTTTAATGTCTCCCTATATATTTTCAGTTTTGATTGTTTAAAAAAACTCAAAAAGGAAACTAGGCATTTTTTTTTTCCTATGAGGAATGAAATTCAAAAAGAGTCATTGACTTTACCAAAAACATAGATTCACAGACTTAGATTTGGAAGGGATTTTTTACGTACAGTGACCACATTTTTACTGTATTTTATGGACACTTTTGAAAATAAAGGGAGCCCTATAAATAATTTTGCTAAAGCAACAGACAAAAACTAGAACTTTTCTTTGAAAACTGAGACATTTTGTCACCTTTTTAAAAAGTCAGATGGTCAATTACACTCTTCTAATCCCATCCATGATAATTATTTAGTTTTGGTTTAGACAATTCCAATGAAGGGAGAACAATATTTTGTATAACAGGTTATTTCTTTAATAGACTTTTTTTCTTATTAAATATTTTTATTTATATTCATCCAGGATCTTCACCCTTTCATATTTTATCCCCTGATCTTAAGTTTGAGCTTGGGAAATAATTGATCTCTCACATAAGAATCCTTTAAATATGTGAATATAATACCCACACCTCCTTCACCTTATTATTTGTAGTATTCATTTGCATTCCCTCCTCATTTTTCCCATAGTCCTTTATAAAGCATGAATTTCAGGTATCTTAACAGTGTTGAAATCCTCCCTTAAATGTACTCCAGTGTTTTTTCCCTTGGATCCTTTTAAAAGGTATCATTTAGAAAGACTACAATAAAAGTAACCGATGGAACTAGAACAAATTGCATTTGAGTATTG
>CAUYSK010057023.1:0-21625 GCA_963575035.1 Avahi laniger | reverse complement strand
TTTTTTTTTTTTCTGAGACAGAATCTCGCTCTGTTGCTCCAACTAGAGTGCCATGCCTAGTTCACAGCAACCTCAAACTCCTGGGCTCAAGCAATCCTTCTGCCTCAGCCTCCCGAGTAGCTGGGACTACAGGCATGTGCCGCCATGCCCGGCTACGTTTTTCTGTATATTTTTAGTTGTCCAGCTAATTTCTTTCCATTTTTTTTTTTTTAGTAGAGGCGGGGTCTCGCTCTTGCTCAGGCTGATCTTGAACTCCTGAGCTCAAATGATCTGCCCGCCTCGGCCTCCCTGAGTGCTAGGATTATAGGCGTGGATTACAGCCACCGCGCCCGGCCATTTTTTTTGAGACAGGGTCTCTCTCTGTTACCCAGGCTTAAATGCAAAGGCACGATCGTAGCACTAACACTGCAGCCTCGAACTCCTGTGCACAAGTGATGCTCCTGCCTCAGCCTCCTGAGTAGCTGGTACTACAGGCGTGTGCCACCACACCTAGCCTGCACTATTATTTTCATGGAATAAATTGTATATTCTTCTAGCCTGAAGCAAGAATTTTTGATTCTAGCCAGAAAGCAGCAACCTGAGGGGCTCTCTGTCGTGTTACTTTTAACAGGATTTTATAAGGCTTTTAGTTCACAGCATAAGCATTGAGGAATTTGCTCCCATCTTTTTATTATTATTTGATCTATTTTAAATCATACAAAGTGTCCATCAGGTTTTGTTATTTAAAACAAAAATTCTTAATACTATTCCTTATACTTGCCACTTCATAAAGTTCTTTCATGTGTATCACCTTATTTAATTCTTTCGCCACACCTGAGGTAGATTGTATTATTCCCATTTTAAAGATGAAAGAGGCCATATAATAGAGTGGTTAGGAACCAGGATAGGGGCTCTGGAGACAGAAAACGTAAGTTCACATCCTGGCTCTGCCATTTACTGGTTGTGTAGGATTTTGGTTTTTTTAAATTCTTTTTACTGCAGTTTTTTAAATTGATTTTTAATTATTATGGGTACATAATAGTTATGTATATTTTTAAGGTCCATGTGATGTTTTGAGACAGGTATACAATGTGAGTTAATAAATCAGGGTAATTGAAGTATTCATCATCTCTGGCAATTATCATTTCTTTGTGTTAGGAACATTCCAATTCTACTCTTTTAGTTATTTTAAATTATACCCTAACTTATTGATTACAATCACTTTGTTGTGCTATCAAATATTGTTCGTTCTATCTAATTATATTTTTGCACCCATTAACCATCCCCACTTTATCCCCTCCTCCCTTCTACCCTTCCCAACCTGGTAACTATCATTCTGCTTTCTGTCTCCACGAGATCATTTGTTTTTAATATTTAGCTCCCACATATGAGTGAGAACATGTGAGATTTGTCTTTCTGTGCTTGCCTTATTTCACTTAACAAAATGTTCTCTAGTTTCATTCATGTTGTTGTAAATGGCAGGATTTCATTCTTTTTTTGGCTATATAATATTCCATTGTATATATGTACCACAATTTCTTTATCCATTCATCTGTTGATGGACACTTAGGTTCCAAATCTTGGCTATTGTTGATAGTGTTGCAGTAAACATGGGAGTGCAGATATCTTTTCAATATATTGAATTCCCTTCTTTTATATATATATACCTAGCAGTAGGATTGCTGGGTCATATGGTAGTTCTATTTTTAGTTTTTTGAGGAACCTCCATGCTGCTCTCCATAGTAGTTGCACTAATTTACAGTCCCACCAACAGTGTATGAGGGTTCCCCTTTCTCTCCATCCTCACTAGCATTTATTATTGCCTGACTTTGTGATAAAAAACATTTTGACTGGGGTGAGGTGATAATCTCATTGTACTTTTGATTTGCATTTCTCTGATGACTAATAATGTTGAGCATTTTTTCATATACCTGTTGGCCATTTGTATGTCTTATTTTGAGAAATGTCTGTTCAGATCTTTTGGCCATTTTTTAATCAGATTATTTGACTTTTTCTATTCAGTTGTTGGAGCTCCTTATGTATGCTAATTATTAATCCCTTATCTGTCGGATTGGTGGTTTAACAAATATTTTCTCCCATTCTGTGGGTTGTCTCTTCACTTTGTTGATTGTTTCCTTTGCTGTGCAGAAGCTTTTTAGCTTGGTGTGATCTCGTTTGTCAGATTTTGCTTTGGTTGCCTGTGCTTTGAGGATATTACTCTGCAAGTCCTTGCCCAGACCAATGTCCTGAAGCATTTCCCCTATGGTTTCTTTTAATGGTTTCATAGTTTCAGGTCCTAGTTTTAAGTCTTTAATCCATTTGATTTGATTGTGTGAGTTTTGTTGAGTTATTTTACCTCTCTTATGTAAAGTGATTATAATGAGTTGTTTTAAATAAGTTGACTTAAAGTAAAATTCTTAGAACCATGCTTAACACATAGTAAGTCCTTAGTAAGTGTTTAAAAAAAAAAAAAACACTGTTACTATTATTTATAGATCATGAGAATTGAGTAAGGTTAAGAAGTCCAAAGTCTTCCAGCTAATGTGTTAGAGCCAGCACTCGAATACAGGTATTTGGAATCCAAGTCTTATTTTCTGATTTATCTAGTTGCCTTTACCAGATTTTGTTATATACTTATTTACTTGGCATAATATTATTAGCCTTATAAGCTTTAATTTAAATGTAGAACAGGCCATAGACCAGGTATTAATAGCAAAAGAGACTTTCTAAATTACTTACAGCAGAACCCTGATTCTTAAACAGTCTTTTGCTTTAATCTAGTGATGCCCAATCCTTAGCAATTATAAATCAAAATTGTAAACTTTGAAGGGAAAATAACAAAGGGAGACATAGATTTAATAAAATTAATTTAGCAAAAATTAACGAGTATGATAAACAACTGAAAGCAAACAACATGGGGGGTGTACTTGGAATAATCAGTCAGAAAGGTTGCTATTATTAAGTAGAACAGACTGCTTAATAGGAAAAACAGCTTTTTTCGAAGACAAATGAGTAAGAATAGGCAATTGACAAAAGAAACACGTGACTGATAAATATTTGAAAAACTGTTTAACCTCACCAGTTAATCAAAGAAACTTAGAATAATAAAGTTTTGATAATGCAATTAACAAAATAAGAACATTTAAATTGAAACTCTTTGCAGTTAGAGATATGGTAATATGGGGCCCAATTTACTTTAGTAAATTGGTAAAACAGTCTGCCTGAAGAACCTTAAAAACATTTCTAACCTTTCATCTAGTAATGTCCATCTGAGAATATAACCCAAAGAAAAAATGATAATTGTGTATAAAACTGTATGAACAAAGATTCATTGAAGCATAATCTATAATAGCAAAAAACATTTGGACATACCCAGCAAGAGGGATAGTTAAATTATTGTACATTTATTGCAACATTATCTGTTAAATAGTTATGAAAAACTTCAATGACCTCAGGATGATAAGATAATGTTGAGGGGGGAGGAACAAGATTCAGAATTGCGACCTTATAACCTCCAGTGTCAAGCAGAGAACATAGTCTTGATAGCAGTTCATTCTGGACAAATATTTTACTGAGTAGCTTTTAAATGTTTGATTTACTGAGTTTCTACCTACTATTATATAAAAATAAAATAAACAAAACCTCTTTTGAACCCAAATTCCCCTTTCTCTTTATAGTAGTGACCACCCCATTTCTCTATTCCTCCTTTAAGCAAATGCCTCAAAAAAATTGTCTATCATGCTATCTCCAATTTCTTACCTCTCAATATCTCCTGAACCAATCAGGCTTTTGTCCCTGGGGTTATTCCACTGAAATTATTTTATCAAGTCTCCAGTGACCTCCAGTGGTCAGTTCTCAGTGCCATCTTACTTGTTAGCAGCACTTGACAATTGATCACTTCCTCTTCTTTGAAATGTTTTCTTCTCTTTTTTCCAAGAAATCACACATGGCTTTCCTCCTGCTTCACTGGTTGCTCTTTCTTGTCCTTCTTTGATGGCTCCTCTACCTATGAATTTGGGGCAAGGGGAGGTTAATGTGGTGAATCACATTGTATTTTTTTATTATTATGGTAAAATATGCATAAATTTATCATCATAATCACTAATTGTACAATTCAGTAATCTTTAGTCATTCATTTGTTAGGCAGATCACCACCATTCATCTCCAGAAACTCTTTTAATTTTGCATAACTGAAACTTTGTATCCATTAAACAATAAGTTCTCATTCCCTTTCTGCCTGGCCCCTAACAACCACTATTCTATTATACTTTCTGTCTCTATGAGTTTGACTACTCTGGATCCTTCATGTAAGTGGAATTGTGCATTATTTGTCCTTTTGTGACTGACTTATAATGTCCTTAAGTTTCATCCGTATTATAGTATGTGTCAGAATTTCCTTCCTTTTTAAGGCTGAGTAATAATATTCCATTGTGTAGATAATCCACATTTTGATTATCCATCTGTTGATGGACAGTTGGATTGCTTCCACCTTTGGGCTATTGTGAATAAGGCTGCTATGAACATGGGTGCATAAATATCCTTTTTAGTTCCTGCTTTCAATTCTTTTTAATTCTTTCACTCCTCCCACCCACCCCCTTGGAATTACTGGATCATACGGTGATTCTGTTTGTAATTATTTGAGGAACTGCTATACTGTTTTCCATAGTAGCTGTACCATTTTACATTCCCACTAGCAGTGCACCAGCCAGGGTTTCAGTTTCTCCGCCTTCTCACTAACACTTGTTTTTGTTTTTTATATTAGCCATCCCAATGAATATGAAGTTGTATCTCATTGATTTGTATTTCCCTAATGATTAGTGATGTTGAGCATCTTTTCATGAGCTTATTGGCCATTTATATATTGGCCATTCTTTGGAGAATGTCTATTCAAGTCCTTTGCCCATTTTTTAATTAGATTTTTTTGTTGTTTTTGAGTTGTAGGAGTTCTTTATATATATTCTGAATATTAATCCTTATCAGATAATATGATTTGCACATACCATCTTCCATTCTGTGGGCTACCTCTTCACCCTGTTGATATGTCTTTTGGTGCACAGAAGTTTTAAATTTTGATGTATAGGTTGAACAACTCTAATCCGAAAATCCAAATCTGAACTGCTCCAAAATCCATAACCTTTTGAGTGCTGGCATGACATCATAAGTGGAAAATTCCATACCTGACCTCCTGTGACGGGTTGTAGTTAAAATGCAGTTAAAACTTTGTTTCACAAAATTGTTAAAAAAATATTGTGTGAAATTACCTTTAGGCTATGCGTGTAAGATATAAGTGAAACATAAATGAATTTTGTGCTTAAACTTGGGTCCCATTCCCAAGGTATCTCATTTTGTATATGTACATATTCCAAAACCTGAAAAAAATTTGAAATCTGAAACACTTCTGGTCCCAAGCATTTTGGATAAAAGATACTCAACTTGTCCAATTTATTTTTTCTTTTGTTGCCTGTGCTTTTGGTGTCATATCCAAGAAACCATTGCTAAATCCAGTGTCATGTAGCTTTCCTCATATGTTTTCTTCCAAGAATTTTATAGTTTTGCTCTCACATTTACTCTTTGATCCATTCTGAGTTAATTTTTGTATATGTAGGGTAAGGGTCCAACTTCATCCTTTTCCAGTTTTCCTAATGTTATTTATTGAAAAGATTTTCCTTTCTCGATTGAATGGTCTTGGCCCCATCGTCAAAATCATTTGACTACATATGTGAGGGGTTTATTTCTGGGCTTTCTATTCTACAAATTTTGATATGTTGTATTTTCATTTTCTTCAAAATACTAACTTTCCTTTTGATTTCTTCCTTGAACTATGGAGTTTTTAGAAGTATATTATTTAATTTCTAAATATTGGGGGATTTTCTTGATATCTTCCTGTTACTGATTTCTAATTTAATTCCATTGTAGTCAGAAGGCATACTTTGTATAATTTAAATTTCTGAAACTTATTTTATAGTTTAGAATATGGTCTGTCTTGGTAAATGTTCCATGTGCACTTAAAAATAATGTATATTTTGTTGTTGGATGAACTACAGCGTCATGCATCATTTAACGACAGAGATACATTCTGAGAAATGCTTCCTTCATTAAGCGATTTGTGAAATTCATCTCTAAATAGTTTATTTCTTATTGGATGCTTTTGTAAATGGTATTTTTTAAATTTCATTTTTATAGAAATACAGTCACACCTCGCTTAACAATGGGGATACATTCTGAGAAATGTGTCATTGGGTGATTGCATTGATGTGCTGGGAATGTTAGAGTGTACTTAAACAAATCTAGATGGTATAGCCTACTGCACACCTAGGCTATGTGGTATAACCTACTACTCCTTGGCTATATACCTATGCAGCATGTTACTGTACTGAATACTGTAGGCAGTTATAACACAATGGTAAATATTTGTATGTCTAAACATATCTAAGCATAGGAAAGGAACAGTGGAAATAAGAATATAAAAAAATAAAAAATAGTACACCTGAATAAGGCACTTACCATGAATGGAGCTTGCAGGATTAGGAGTTGATCTGATTGAGTGATGGTTGAAGATGAAGGCCTAGGACATTACTATATACCACTGCAGACTTTATAAACACTGTATACTTGAGCTACACTAAATTTGAAAAAAAAAATTTTTCTTTCTTCAATAATAAATTAATCTTAGCTTACTGTAACTTTTTTACTTTATAAACTTTAAAGTTTTTTAACTTTTTGACTTTTGTAGTAATACTTAGCTTAAACACAAATACATTGTATAGCTGTGGAAAAATTCTTTCTTTATATCCTATTCTGTAAGCTTTCTTGTTTTTAAAATTTTTTTTACTTTTTTAAATTTTTGGTTAAAAAAGAAAACACAAACATACACTTTAGCCTAGGCCTGCACAGGGTCAGAATCATCAAAATGTCACTAGAGGCAAGGCGCGGTGGCTCACGCCTATAATCCTAGCACTCTGGGAGGCCGAGGCAGGTGGATAGTTTGAGCTCAGGAGTTCGAGACCAGCCTGAGCAAGAGCGAGACCCCATCTCTACTAAAAAAAATAGAAAGAAATGATCTGGACAACTAAAAATATATATATATAAAAATTAGCCGGGCATGGTGGCACATGCCTGTAGTCCCAGCTATTTGGGAGGCTGAGGCAGAAGGATCACTTGAGCCCAGGAGTTTGAGGTTGCTGTGAGCTAGGCTGACGCCACGGCACTCTAGCCCGGGCAACAGAGCAAGACTCTGTCTCAAGAAAAAAAAAAAATCACTAGATGGTAGGAATTTTTCAACTTCTTTATAATCTTAGGGGACCAGAGTCGAATATGTGGTCCATTATTGGCCAAAACAGCATTGTGTCATGCATGACTGACTGTATTCTGTAATTATTAATTAGATACAGTTGATTGATGGTGCTGTTTAGTTCAACTACAACTTTACTGGTTTTTTGCCTGCCAGTTACTTGACAGAGGCATGTTGAAGTCTACAACTGTAATAATGGGTTCATCCATTTCTCCTTGCAGCTCTATCAGTTTTTGCCTCACATATTTTGACACTGTTGTTAGGTGCATATACGTCAAGAATCATGTGTCTTCTTGGAGATTGACCCTTTTATAAACGTTATGCAATGGCCCTCATATACCTAATAATTACCCTAACTCTGAAGTCTGCATTGTCTAAAATCAGTATAATTATTCCAGCTTTTTTTGATTAATGTTAGTATGATTTATCTTTCTTCATGCCTTTACTTTTAATCTGTTTGTGTACAGTAATCCCTCCTTATCCATGGGAGATATGTTTCAAGGCCCCAGCAGATGCCAGAAACCACAGATAGTGCTGAGCCCCATATACAAGGGCTGCCTGGAAATTATCCAGTCATGTAATGTGAAAAACGACATTAACACTAGCTGGATACTTTCCAGACAGCCCTCGTATACTGTGTTTTTTCTATACATATATACCTATGATAAACTTTAATTTATAAATTAGGCACAGTAAGAGATTGACAACAATAGTAATAATATAGCGCAGTTACAACAATATACTGTAATAAATGTTAAGTGAATGTAGTTTCTCTCTCTCAAATACTGTAATATTTTCAGACCATGGTTGTGGGTAACTGAAACTGTAAAAAGCGAAATCATGGATAAGGGGGGGGTTACTTATTTATATCTGAAGTGGATTTCTTATAGAAAACGTATAGTTGGTTCTTGTTTTTTTAATCCACTCTGACAGTCTCTCTCTTTTAATTGATGTTGGATTAATATCTACCATATTTCTTACTGTTTTCTATTCATTGCCCTTGTTTCTTTTTTTATCTTCTCTTTTTCTGCCTTCTGGTTCAAATTGAGCATTTTATGTTTTTATTTTTTCTCCTCTGTTACCGTATTGATTATAATTATTTTTTTTTTACTTTCTGTAGTGCTTGCCCTTGAATTTACAATATACATTTATAACCAGTCCAAGTCCACTTTTATATAACATTATACAAATTCATAAGTAGTGCAAGTACCTTATAACAGAATATTTCCAATTCCCCAAACCCTGGACTATGGACCAGTACTGGTCTGTGGCCTGTTAGGATCTGGGCCACAGAGCTCTGCTGCCCCCTCCCCCAAATCCATGGAAAAATTGTCTTCCTTGAAACTTAGGAATGGGGTGGGGGTATACAACAGGAGGTGAGCAAGTGAGCAAAGCTTCATCTGTCATCTGTATTTACAGCTGCTGCCCTCCCCATCACTGGCATCACCGCCTGAGCTCTGCCCCACCTCCCCCGAGGTCCTTGGAAAAATTGTCTTCCATGAAACTAGTCCCTGGTTCCAAAAAGTTTGGGGACTGCTGCCTTATAACATTGCTATAATTCATTTCACTTACCTGCAAGCTATAATCACCTAATACATTGTTGCTATTATTTTAAACAAACTGTTATCTGTTAGATCAATTAATGACAAGAAAAGTAAAATTTCTGACCTAAGTCATTTTGCTTCTTTCTGAAGAACTTTTCATATTTCTTGCAAGAAAGTTCTACTGGCAACAAATTCTCTTGATTTCTGTTTGTCTGAGAAAGTCTGTATTTTGAAGGGTAATTTTGCTGGATATAGAATTGTAGCTTGGTGGATTTTTTTCTTAAAACACTTTAAATATTTCACTCCACTCTCATCTTGCTTGCCTAGTTTCTGAAGAGAAGCCTGTTATAATTCTTTTCCTTGTTCCTCTGTAGGTAACATGGTTTTTCCCCCGACTTCTTTCAATATTTTCTCTTCGATTTTCTGCAGTTTGAATATGTGCCTATGTATAGATATCTTGATATTTTATCCTGCTTGGTGTTCTCTGGACTTCCTGGGTCTGTGGTTTGGTATCTGTTCTCTGTTTATTTTTTTTAGCAGTCTTTACTCCCAGTGCCTCTGGCTGTTTAGCCCTGTCTTCAAAATGTACCTGGAAGTTAATTCTTACTACCTCCTTTGCGACTGCTTTGGTCCCTGTTCCTATCTCTTGGGTTATTTCAGATACCTTCCAGTTGTTCTTCCTGCCTCTGTCCGTAACTTCCTCTTTCACAGCCAGAGAGATCTTTTTAAAATTTCAGTGGAAACTCAGCTCAAAACTGTCCAGGGCTTCTCTCATACCAAGTAAAAGCCAAAGTCTTTACTAAGGCTTAAAAGCCTGTGTTTAGCTCTCTGTTTCACCTCTTAACCTTGTTTACTACTAATCACACCCTCATTGCCCTCCGGTTACAGTACCCTTCTTGTTCCTTATAGAAGTCACCAGATGTATCAAGGCTTTTCTACTCCCTCAAATGTCTGCATAACTGTTCTCTAACTTCCCATCACCTTTCGCCATTTACTCAAACCTACATGCCCTATGCACTCCCTATTCCCCTTCCCTGCTTTGTTTTTCCTCTGAAACACTTGACCAACTCACTTCTGTCTTTGGCAGGAGAGAGCATGGCACATTGGAGAAAACGAAAATAAAGCCAGTTGGCTGGAGCATTGAGAATGAGAGGAAGAATGTTACGAGATGAGCTGGAGTGAGAGTTAGGGACCAAACTATGCAGACCCTTGTAGGCCATGTTAACATTTTTGGTCTTTATCCTTAAGGGGAATGGGAAATCACTGAAGTATCTGAAGAGGAGGATTTGAGGAGGAGGTCACTAATGTGATGAAATTTGTCATTTTATAAAGATCTTTCTAGCTTCCTTGTAAAGGGTAGATTTGAGCAGGGAAAGACTGGATGCGAGATTAGATGAGAGGCTATTGCAGAGATGGAGGCATAAACTGATGGCAGCTTATTTAGTCTTACTAGGTTTGATGGCCATACAAAAAGAATGTTTGGAACTGTTTGATTCTTTAAAGAAATCCACTTATATACATCTGTGGTCAGCAATTCATAATCTGATTGCCAGATTACGATTTCCAATTTAATTTATGGGATCTCCTTTGGGTTCCATTATGAGAAAGTAAAATGGCTTACCCAATGTAATTCTTCTTCAAAATAAATCCTAGAAATCCTCTATGTCAAATAGTCATGTATCTTTTGTGTATTTCTTAGCATTCCACATAAAATCAAAGATTCCAAGTTAATTTTTCTTATTTAATGGCCGTTTCTAAAACCTATTCAAATTGATTCATGTTTCATGAACATAAAGCTTTAACTCATTTTCTTACTGTTTGTCCCAGTCTCCTCTCATCTCAAAAAATCAGCAAGTCGATTAGTACTAAGATTATTCCTCAATAGGATATTTTCAAGACAAAGGTGTCTATGTGTAATGTTACTTGTCTTCACAAAGCCAATAACCTCTGGGAACAGGAACTTCTGTGGAACTGTAGCACTTACAAGAATAGAAAATTCACAACACTCTGGCCATGCTGAAATAACTTTGAAACTCTTAAAGCAAGCAGATTAGTAAACTGGGATCCTAATAGTAGTTTTCTAATGTGGCCATGTTTTTATCAACTAAAACATTGGTCTTCTCTTTTTGATTTAGTTTGAGAGGGAAAAAAATATTAGTTTCTATACTTATGTTGTATTGTTTAATTATCAGAAACCAGGGAGGTATCTTAGTCCAGCTTTGTTTTGCTAATAAGGAAAATGGATATTAATCAGGACAAATGACTTACCTAGGCTCATGCAACTTAAGAGAGCTTGGTGTGGGACCCAAATATTCCTGCAGAAGGCTCTTTCCTTTTGGTCAGGGATCATTAATTTGGATTCCTTGGTCTCTAACACCTTCTTCATCTCCCCCATGTGGATGTGCTTTTCAAAGAACTGTAGATCCTTCTATTAAGAATCAATAAATTTGATCATGCTGCCTACTGATTTGGGGTTCCTAACCTAACAGTGCTATCCATTCTTGTCTTACATTACTTTTCCAAAATTATTCTCAAAATACCAGTAATCCTCTACTTATAGTACTAAAGTAGTGATAATAGTAGGTTTTTTTTTAACAGACAGTATTTGCCAGGCACTCTGCCAAGTGCCATATTACTAAGTGCCACATATTCATTATCTCAGTTAGTGTTGACAACAGTGTTGCTAAACGGAGTCCCTTACTTTAAGATTAATCCTCTGTCTAAAGGCCCAGTCCCATGCTCACCACATTTTAAAAAATTGTCTGGATTATTGAACTATTGAATATAGCGGAAGAGTCCTTAGGCAGTAGTGTTAGACAAAATCTAGCTTTGAATCGAAGCTCAACCATTTCTTTCTTTTATTCAGTAAATATTTATTGAACGTCTGTTATTTCCCAAGTCCTATTCTGGGCACTAGGAATAGCATCTTTATCTACATTTTGAGGGGAAGATAATGTTTGCCTTGAAGGATTACTAAAAACTAAAGAGACATTGTAACAGGCACTAAAAAAAAAAGTTTCTTTCCTCCTAACTCCCTGCTCCAGTTTCTTATGCCTCTGTTCCAGCCTGCACAGTGCTCATAGAGGTGGGTTCCCCCTGCCCCTATCTCCTGCTCAAAAACCTTAGGTGGCTTTCCACCTCTGATAGGAAAGTTTCAAGTTCTTAGGATATCACAGGGACTTTTGTAGCTTGCTATTTAAAACCACATACTGACTCCTTCCCTCCTGCGACTTTTCACAGTAAATGCTCAGGCCATCTAGACTCCTTTTTTTAAAAAATAGTTGTTCCATTAGAGTCTTCAAGATTCTCTTGAATTTGTGGCTTTTTTCTTGGAATCTATGTCTACACCACTCCCTCTACTCACACTCCTTTCTTCCTCTAGACCTTCAAGAAATACATACAAGGTACACAGTGAAAAATCATTTTTTTATGTCCTTTCGTTCCGTAGGTTCCTTTCAAAGGTATTCTGTGCTTATACAACTTTATGTACATGTACGAATAGACACAAGTTAGCATGTTAGTTAGATTGTGAACTCTGGAACCAGGCTACCTGAGTTTGAATCATGGCTTTTCTTCCTAGAAGTGTGACTTTGGGCATATTACTAATACCAACCACCTAAGTTTATTGTGAGAATTTCTTACAGCAGTTCCTGGCACTTGGGAAGCACTCAGTAAATGTTTGCTATTATTATTGTTGTGTTGTTGTTGTTATTATATAACAAAGCATGATATGTTGAAAAGAGAATGGCATTTAAAACTTGGAAACATAGGTTTGAATCCAGCCTCCTAGTTACTTTGTATCTAAATCATTTAACCCAAGTTGAACCTTGTATGGTTTCTCATCTTTATAATGGGAATAAAGATATAGTTTTAATTTTGATTACCTACAAAAATATAAAGGAAAAAGCTTTGTGAATGACAGAATGCTATATAAAATTTAGTTGATTTTGGTCACATGGTTTTACTTTCTCTTCCTGCTGGATAGAAGAAGTGACGTAGTCTTTAAAAATCAAAGATAACAGAAACTTAATGGCAATTATGCATTTTTGCTTTAGGGATTATTCTACATTCTTACATTTTTATTAGCTTTGGTTTGTTTTTGTGTTAATCTTAATTTTAAGGTTATGAAATATACATAGCTTATGTGGCAGTGCTGTTAAAAGGAATAAAGTTAGAGTAAATACCTCTATTTATGGAAATGTAGCTATCAAGATTCCAGAATTGATATACTTAGCTATACTTAGCATAATTTAGTACACCTGGTCAAGTGTATCTCTTAAAAAATGTTTTTTGGTCATCCTATAAAGTATTAGCGACTAACGTAAAATTTTTCTGCATGGTTTACAAATGTTTTGTTTGCCTGTGATGATAATAGTTTCCGAACAATGTTCATTTTACTAAATAAATGGTAATACATGTAAAAAGTGGTCCCCTTCTCATTTCTATTTCCATTAGTCACACATTTACTGGTGATGCACTTTTTGATGATTTACTATGTTGCTAAAACCAGATACCAGAACATTCACTGCTTTTTGACAGCTCATGGATCAGAGCACAGATGTTGTTCCCAAAGGGACAGAGTACAGGATGTTTTTGGATGTTGTGATATTCTCCCTTTTTCTGTTTGCGGCATTCCCAGTATTCAGCATTTAGGAGGAAAAGTTACAGTGAGTCTTTGATATACAGGAAGGAAGATCATCTCTTTCTTTTAAATCATTTAAGTATGAAGCATATGTTTTACTTTGGAGATTTAATCTGATTTAAAGTAACAATTTTAGTGGGGCTTAAAGTTTTGTTTTGAAAGTATTTTTGTTTTTTTTCTTTTATTTATTTCTAAAATACTTGTTTCTCAGAAGAGAGAAAATGGCTCAATCTGATAGTATAGTTATGTCCTCTGTTGCCTTGATCACCGACAATTTGTATTAAACTAATGCCATCAATAAAGGGAGAATATTTTTAAAATGCATTGACAAAGCACAAAAAAAATGATATGATTTCTTTTTTTTGTTTGGAGTCTTCAAAACTGTGTTATTTTTGATTGTTAACTCGTTTGCCTTGTGATATGAAAATGCAAAATGGGGGAACAAAACTATTATATTTGAGTTATTTCACAAAAATGTTTGCTTTCCTAGTTGGCTTTCAGAAAAAAATATAAAACTATGAATTTTTTCTCAAATTAGGTATTTATATTACTTGACATCGGTAACTGCAAATATTGTCTTTTAGGGATTATTTATATGACCCTACATGGCAACACTCAGCCATGCAACATGTGCATGTATTTATTAGTTTCTATACCTAAGATCTGGAATTAATTATTAAAACAATCTATCTTGAGATTTATTTTGATAAAGAATTAGATAAAAAGCTTATTTATAACAACATAGTAGTACTTGAATGTAAGAACTCAGATCACTTTACAGATATTCTAGAAATAGAATGTAAATTCAATTGTTAACAGTAATTCTCAGAGTATTATTTGTGGCAAATAATTCGTATGACATTAGGCTTTTTTTTCTCAGAATGATAGTTAATGTAGTTTATGAAATCCATAACCTAAACTACTCTAGCTTATATGAATTAATTACACAAAGCCATAAAGTATGAGTATGTGTATATTTGAGGATTTTCTTTTTTAAAATATGTATCAGGGGGAAAGTCTCCTATAAATCATCAGTTAATATTGACCCGTTGGGGCATTCATTCATTAGTTCATCTAACAAATATTTATTTAAAATATACTATATGGCAGTTTTAATGTTCTAGGTGAACAAATGATCCTGCCCATGTGAATCTCACTGTCTAATTTCATCACATAATCACACAGATAAAAATTAAACATTGCTGTGCAACTGTGATCAGTATTACTTAGGAAAGATACCCAATGCTTTGAGATTGTATAAGGTTTTGACTCAAAGGGGTCAGGGTTCATTTTCTTTTCTACTATCATGACTAATCTAAGCAGCCATTATTGTCCTAGGACTACTGAAACAGCCTCTTAACTAGTTAACTAGCATTGTTGCTCACTTGAGTTCCTCTACAGTGCAGCCAAAGTGGTCTTTTCAAGATATAAATCTTATCATGGTCACCACCCTCCTTAGACAATTAAATGATTTCCTTTTGCTCTTAGGATAAAAATTAAACTCCAAAACAAGTCCTTAAAACTCTTAATGATTTGGCCCCTATCTACTTCATCTTGCCCCATACCCCTATTTGATCTCTATGCCAGCCACATAAGGAACTGGCCATCTTCTAGTTCCTTAAACCTAATATGCTATCTTCTGCCACAGGGCTTTTGCACAAGCTATTCCCTTTGCCTGAAATGCCTTTTTCTTCCTTCTCTACTCAGTTAATGCCCGCTCTTGTCCTTATATCTCAGCACCAGTCTCAGCACCAGTTATTAATTCTGTCTCACCCCCGCCACCCCCCTGTCAGGTACAAGGAAAATTAACTGTCTCAAATTATGGCACTGAAGTGAAGTGGTGGTGCAGGTTTGGGGGATGTTACTCTCTGACATTGTATGGTTACAGCCCAGCCTTTATGTTGGGTTTGCATATCTAAGTCACACTTTTTGGATTAGCCCAAAAATACCTTACACTTCCAATATGGTTTAAAGTAATTCTGGCCAGTAGTAACCACAGGCACTTGTCAGAAACAAATGCATATCATAGTGAAAAATTATACAACTCAGAAAGAAGAAAAGTACCAAAAACAAGGACCAGCCAAAACAACAGGCAACAGAATTAATTAGACCTCTTTCATATTTTAGAATTATTAGACACAGAATTTAAAATCAGAATGTTTAGCAAGGTAAAGAAGGATTAAAAATACAAGAACAATAGGACTATGATAGCTCACATTTTATAGTACTTCCTGAGAAGCTCAAACTGTTCTAAAACTTTATACATACTAAATCCTCACAACAACTCTGTGATATAGGGACTCTCATTATTCCCATTTTACAGATGAAGAAATTGAAACACAGAATAGGGAAGTAATTTGACCAAGGTTAGTAAGTAGTAGAGCTAGGATCCTGGCCAGGCAATATGGATCCTAAATTCAAACTTTTAACCATTTCACTGTACTGCTTATGAGAAAGAAAATGAGAGTATGAAAAGTTATAAAAAGCTTTTTTTGGTGGAAGAGGGGAGACTTTTAGAAATACAAAAAAAAAAAAATCTTAGAAGTCAGTGTACTGGTTTAATAATAGATTATACTAGAGAATTAGTGAACTGAAAAATGATCTGAAAAATAAGTTACCCAAAATAAAGACACAAGGGTGGGAAATATGTAAGAGAAGAAAAGAAAATTGTGGCAGACATTGCTAGTTTTCCCTGATAGCTTTCTCCTTCTAATAAGTAATGGATATGTTGGTTGGATGTTTTGTTGCCCAGCTAAAGCTTCCATGTCACTGCCTTCCTGATGGATTTGACTATGTGACAAGGCTTTGCAATTTGGGATGCAAGTGGAAATGTGTACAACTTCTAGGTCATGCCTGTAAGAGGAAAGACATAATGCCCTCTTCTTTCTGCTTCTTCCTTCCCATGAACTGGAGTGTAGACATGGTGGTGAGCTATTAATATTTTTAGCTGTGTAGAAGAGGGCAACACTCTGAGGATGACAGAGCAATGAAGTGTAAGAGCCTGGCTCTCAGACTGGTAAGCTGAGAATTTCCAAAACTGCAAAAAGACACAAATTCATGAAGTCAAATAAATCCCAAGCAGAATAAATAGAAATCTAGAACTAAAGACTTAATAGTTAAATTTGCAGATGATCAGAGATCTCAGAAATAGCCAGATGGAGGAGATAGACTAGTTTCAAAAGATCTGCAATTATGCTAACAGCTGACATATTGAAAGGAAAATAGCAATCAGAAGACAATAGAATAATAACTATAGTGTACTGTAAATAACTATTAAAGCTAAAGTATCTTTCAGGAATGAAACTTAAGTTTTCAGACAAATAAAAACTGGTAGTTTTTTTTTTCCCCCTACCACCCTTTGAACATCACTAAGAAAAATTCCAAAAGATACACTTTAGGTAGAAGGAAAGTGATCCCTAATGGAGGATCTAAGATACTAATTAGAAATGAAAAAAGGTCAAAGTTAATGAGCCAAGTATCTAAATTAGAAAAAGATAAAAATAGACTAAAGAAAGGAAGAAAATACACATAAAAACAGATTTTAGAGAAATATGAAAGAGGACTACAGTGAAGCATCAACAAAACCAAAGTTGGTTTTTAGAAAAAGACTAATAAAATTAATAAACTTTTTTAAGTGGACCAAAAGAAAGAAACTGTAAAAAATAAGAATGAAAAAGGAGGTATAACTAAAGACGTAACAAATTTTTATAAAGGAGAAAATGTACACACAAACACATTTTTGTTCAAAGAATAATTTCAAATGATTATTGCATCTGTTATAATAGCATATCAAGCCTTTCAAGACCACTTGTCAAATTTGCCGGAAATTTTACTCTTAAGTAAACAAGACAATTGAATTAGATATTTTAATCCTTTACTCGAATATTTGGAGAATTCCAAGGGTACAATGAATGAAATAACTATCTCAATCATATTTTCAAAGATTTTGGTAAAGGTTTATTTGGGAATATAGATGAATGAATTTCTTTAAAACAGAATAGGTGTTCCTTAATATATAGGGTAGATATGCAGAAAATGCATGAACCTGAGAAATTGTGAAAACCTTATACTTTTAAAAATGTTTTTTAAAAAAGTGTTACTAACCGGGTGTGGTAGCTCACGCCTGTAATCTCAGCAACTCAGAAGCCTGAGGCAAGAGGATCACTTGAGCCCCAGAAGTTCAAGGCTGCAGTGAGCTATGATGACGCCACTGCTCCAGTCTGAGCAACAGAGCGAGATTTCTTGTCTTAAAAAAAATATCACTAGTAAGTTTTTGATGTTTGTACCAAAGAGTGATGGCACCATACTGAGAATGATCTATAATTTAGTGTTTTCTTTCTCTTTAAAAAAAATATATTGTCACCAGCCTTGGATGTATTATGTGTTCACATTCTTCAGCTGAACTAAACGGTGTGCCTAGCTAAGACGTAGAGGTACCCGGGCAAGCTCCTTATTTTCTGTAGGGCTGGTAGCAAATGGTAGTAGCACTTTGTGAATAGGCACTTTGAAGCACACTGTTCTAAACCAATACATAAGAAAGTCCTTGGTAGACAACCATTAGCAGACCTAAACAGCAACTGATACAGAGTATAGCAAGATCCAAGAAGGGTTTTGGGGGAGATAGAGAGAAAAGGGAATGAAACTGATAGATTATCTGGCAAGTTTAACTGGGTGGAAAATTATGTTGATAATTCCATAATAAACACAAATTATTTGAAAAAGGAAGTGTATTATTCTCATCTACTGTAATAGCAATATCTCAAAGCAAGAATGAAGAGATAGCAGTATAAATCTTATTTAGAAACATGAAGAGAAATACTGAAAGAAGCAGCTGGAAGTTTAAAGTAGCTGTTGTAGACTGAGATAGAGTGACTATTTTTTCTTACAGGCCTTTTAGTAATACCTCCAAATAGTGCTTGCTATTCAAGTATGCATTGCTTTTAAGAGAGCAAGAGAGAACTGAAGCTTTTGCAGAAGAGACCGGAATGGTAATAGAATTTGAAACTGTCTTCAAATATTTGAAAGAGTATAGAATGGAAGGAGAATTCTCTTTATTTTGTTTACGTTAGTGGGCAGAACTGAAACCCAGTAAAAGTGGCCACTAAAAAGAAACAGAACAGTGTAAAGAACTTTCTAACAATTATATTACCTTAAATTAAATGGACTGTTTTGTGAGAGTAGTTCAGAGGGCTAGATGACCATATCTAGAGATGTTTTAAGAGTGGATTGCCACAGAAGAAAGAATTACTGTATTTCAGGCATTGTTTTGTTAAACACTGACTTTAATATTTAAAACAAAAGACAAAACCAGCTATTCATGTAAGATTTGCTACATGTAAGTTAAGTATACTATTTTCTAAGTGCTATATTTGTCAACATAGACTTTTCTTAGAGTTAGATTTCTAACTACAATTTTTACTGTTTTCCATTATTTTCTGTTCTTACGCCTTTCTCTTTCTTGCATCATTTTCTGGTTTTTGTTGAAGTATCAGCTCCAATAATTTTGACAGGTTATATTTTAATTATTTAGTTTGATAAATAAACTATATTCTATAGTTCTATAAATAAATTATTTAGTTTATCATTGAGTTCAAGTTGTTTAATTTCCATCTTGATTTTTTCCTTGACCTATATGTTATTTAGAGCTGTGTTGCTTAATTTACAAACATTTGGAGATAATGTAGTTATATTTTTGTACTAATTTCTAGTTCATTTGCATTATGGTTAGAAAATACACTCTGTATGATTTCAGTGTTTTGAAATTTGTTGGGACTTGATTTACGGCCTGGCATGATCTGTTCCAGTAAATGATGCATGTGCACTTGAAAAGAATGTGTGATTTGCAGTTGTTGGGCGTGGTGTTCTATATATGTCTGTTAGGTTAAGTTGACTCATTATCTGGTCATATCTTCTATATATTCTTAATGAAACAGTGTGAAATTCATCTGTGGGCAAAGATTTCTCACACAGGGTTTAGGATATCCAGAAGTAAAGTTCATTTACTCGCCCAAGAAAGAAAGAGAGAAGGAGATAGAAAGAGAGAGAAAATGTCATGGCACTGAGAAGGTAGGGATTAGATTAAAATCTAATCATGATTGTACATTTACCTAGTTTTCCTTAGTTGTGTCAACTTTTGCTTTATATATTTTGCTTTATATTTAAATTTTTATTTTTCCTATTGAATATGTTAATGAAAGTTAATAAAATTAATGTATTGATATAGTTGGATTGTCTGACATTGGTCCATTTATTTTCAGTTTGTCCATCTGTTCTTTGTTCCTTTGATGATGGTTTTTAGGACACTGTAAGAAACTCGTAGTTTCTTGAGTATGGAATTAGGAAGTGGCTCAGTCAGGGGGATCTAGCCTAGGTCTCTGATGATATTGCTGTAAGGTGTTAGCTGTCTGGAATCATCTTGAAGCCGCTTTTACTCAACAAATGTAGGAAGATTCAAACAGCTGGGGCTCTTCAGGCAACCCTGTCTATCACCATGGTCTCTCCAAAGTGGTGGCATTAGGGCACCCTGACAGCTCAAGGCTCCACAGGTGTGAATCCCCAAAGAGAAAGATCCAGGAAGAAGCTCTGGTACTAGCTTCAAAAGTCCAACAGCATCTCTTTGGCCGTATTTTATTTGTTACTAAATCCACGCATAATCAAGGGGAGGGGAATCTGTTTTTACTTTCTAGAAGCTTTTTAGGATTTTGTCTTCATTTTTAGTGGTTTGAAATTTCAGCTACAATATGTTCAGTTGTCCAGGTGTGACTGTTTTTTTTGCTTCCCCCCATGTTTGGCATTCATTAGGCATTTTGAATCTGATGATTCCTAACTTTCTCAGTTTGCCTATGGAAATGTTCTTTGGTTCCTCTGTTTTCTTTCTAGACTTCCTGTCAGATAGCTGGTAGAACTTTTGGATCTATCCTTCCCACCTCTTTCTTTCATTCATCCTCTCTCTGTTCTTCTGTACTCTCTGGGTTGTATATTGGTTTACTAATTTGCTCTTCCAACAAAATTCTTCTTTTTTTTTTTTCTGTTTGGCCCATGTACTGAAATCTTATTTTGATGGTCATATTTTTATTTTCTAAGTCTCCAAAAATGTCTTTTACATAGACATGATAAGTTCAAGAGTTTCTTTAAGGATATTACATTTATTTTACTGCCTCTGTCAAATTATTTTCCTCAAATCTGCGACTGTCTGCTCTTTTTTTTTTTTTTTTTTTTTTTTTTACAGAGTGTCGCTTTGTTTCCCGGGCTAGAGTGAGTGTGTGGCGTCAGCCTAGCTCACAGCAACCTCAAAACTCCTGGGCTCAAGCAGTCGTTCTGCCTCAGCCTCCCAAGTAGCTGGGACTACAGGCATGTGCCACCATGCCCGGCTAATTTTTTCTATATATATTTTTTTTGTTTTTAATTTTTTTTTTTTTAGTTGTCCAGATCATTTCTTTCTATTTTTTAGTAGAGATGGGGTCTCGCTCTTGCTCAGGCTGGTCTCGATCTCCTGACCTTGAGCGATCCACCCTCCTCAGCCTCCCAGGATTATAGGCGTGAGCCACTGCGACCTCTGTCTGCTCTTTTTACGAATCCCTGTTAGCCTTTTCTGTTTAAAGGAGCTTATATACTTTCATTGTGGGAAGGGGTAGCAAGTGCTGTTGGGCTGGGTTTGCCTGGTTTTAGAGTGTGAAAACTAATTTATAAAATTCACTTATAAATATATTACGTCTGATCAATTTCTCTATATATACATTCTTCCCCTAAAGTACCAGTGTTGAGAGGGTTGGAAAGAACAAAAGGAGAATGTATCAAAGTAGATAATTCTTTCAATGAGATAATATTTATGTGATTTCATATTGCCAAAAGTTGAATTTTCATTATGGTGTATTCCAAAGAGCATTATTCTTCTTTTAGAAAGTTAAATTTTACCATCATTTCCATATTTACTCCCCTTCCCCCAGCATGTGTGGTCTATTGTCAATTTTAAAATATTCGTTAAAGATAAACAATATATTAAGAAACTACTTTTAGTGGCCGGGAGCGGTGGCTCACGCCTGTAATCCTAGCACTCTGGGAGGCCGAGGCGGGCGGATTGTTTGAGCTCAGGAGTTCGAGACCAGCCTGAGCAAGAGCGAGACCCCATCTCTACCAAAAATAGAAAGAAATTAATTGGACAGCTAAAAA
>CAUYSK010057021.1:0-38692 GCA_963575035.1 Avahi laniger | reverse complement strand
AAAAAGTCTGGGCTTGGGGGGTGGGGCTGTCCAAGATCCACACTCTGGAGCAGGTCTCGCTCCCCTCCACCCTCCCCCACTCCATGGCCTTTCCCAGGCCTCTGCCAGCAGGCAGGACCCCAGGCCAATGGATCTCCCCTGACTGTGACGTGGGCCGGAAGGTTCCCTGCCCAGGATTGCAACCTGAGCTGGGTGCACAGCCCTCTTTTGGGAGGAGGATGGCCACTCAGGCATGCTGATCTGCCCCTGAAGGCACACACTCCTCAGTAGACTCTTTCACAGATATCCTTTCTGTGCCCTGGGGCAGTGCAATTGTGACCTGGGTGTATGCGTTCTGGTCTGCAGGCCTGTCCTCTGGGCCCTGGAGATCAATCCCTAACCCTGCCTGGAGGAGGGATGCTGGTCTTGAATCACCTACAGTGTGCCCAAGCTGGATCAATTTCACTCCACCTCGGGATTTGCCCCACTCTCCTGGAGTCCCCAGGCAAGCAGCACCTCGGAGGGCTGGTGGGTAGGGAGCTCACAGTCTGAGTACCCCTCAGTCTGCTGTAAGGCCCCAAAAGGAAAGGTCCCGTTTCTTGGAGATACCTCCACGTGATGGCTAAATTGTCTCTCTGGGCATCCATGGGTAGGGAAGGGGAAGGAGAGAATGGAGCAATATGGTGTCTGCTGATAACCTTGGGTCTGCGTGAGGGGAGGTGCCCCGAGGGAACTGGGATCCTGGTGCCCTGTCCACAAGAGGTCACCACTCAGTGGCGGCAGCTGTCTCCGCGCTGGTGATGGCAGGTCTCTCCAATCACTCAGAAGCCCACCAACAGTCTGAGATGCAAGGGAGGGGAAAGTTATCTGCTCCACCTACCCTTGTTGCTGGTCTCCAAGCCTCTCGGGGACTTTTCTCCTTTCAGTTCTCCTTCACAACGTCTTCCCGTGGAGTCTTCTGTAGTTTCAGGCACACTTCCTTCCGACCCTCACCTGATCTATGTTTTTCTGCTGGTTTATTTTTTTCACTTTCTTCTAAAATCTGTCTTTTTTGCAGAGACACTCTGACTGGTGGCTTTTCTTGTCTGTCATCGTGGCTCCTCCCCTATATTTCCTTCTAATTACTGCTTTAGATGCATCATATAAATTTTGTAATGTGTGTTTTTATTATCATTTAGTGAAAAATATTTTCTAATTTCCCTTGTCACTTCTTCTTTATCCACTAGGTACTTAGAAATGTGTCTCTTAATTTCCAAATATTTGGAGGATTTTTAGATATAACTATTGGCTTCTAATTTAATTCTGATGTAGTCAAAACACATACTCTGCAAGATCTTTTAAAACTTTTTTTAACACTCTAACATATAATATCATGTAAACATTCTATGTGCACTTGAAAAAATGTGTACTTTGCCATTGTTTGTTATAGTTTTCTGTAAGTGAAAATTAGGTCAAGTTGATTGATATTCATTTCAGATCTTTTAGTTTCTTACCAATTTTTTTCTACTTCTTACTACTTCTAGAAAGTAGTGTTAAACTCTCCACCTCTGATTGTTGATGTGTATATTTCTTCCTTTATTTAGATCAGTTTTCTTCATATATTTTGAAACTCTGAGATACAGTCACTTTTAGGATTTTTTTGATTTCCTATTAAATTTACCCTTTTATCTTTTAAAGTAGCTCTCTTTATATTTGTCAATACTCCTTGTCTTAAATTCCACCTTGTCTGATGTGACTAAAGTCTCACTAGTTTTCTGAAGTTTACTTTTTGCCTGATATGTCTTGTTTCATCCTTTTTTTTTACTCTGTGTCTTTACATTTAAAGTCCGTGTGTTGTGGGTATCATAAAATGAGGTCTTGACAGAGGTTCTCCAGAATCAAATGCTGAGCCGGAGTTTGTTGTGTAAAATATTTCTCATCATCAGCTACTGTGGAAAAGAGGAGTAAGCAGGATGGAACAGAGGAAAAAGTTGAACTGCTCTGCAGTCTGAACAGAGCCTCAGCCCAGCCCACAGGGAGCTCTGGAACCACACTGCCTGTCAGAGCTGTCCCATATTAGGCTGAAATGGCCAGGTCTTTATGCCTTTGCCTCAAATTAATAATTGGATATGAAGCATGCTTTGGGTGAGGTGGTTCTCTGCTGCTGAGGCAAATCCTGAAGGAGCTCACAGATGTAGGCCCACATCTGACAGACAGGACAGTAAGTCCTTCCTTCAAGTGGGTCTGGTAGAGCATTTCCATGTTTACCATAATCTTTACTCTCATCCAATCTATCTTTCAGTAGAATGTTTGGTCCATTTACATGTAATGTAATTATTGATATGATTGGGTTTTAATCTAACATCGTTTTCTTTGTTTTCTGTTGCTTCACATGACTTTTTTCTTCCTGTTTTTCTTGTCCTGGTTTCATTTGGATTAATCAAATACTTTTTGGTATTTCATTTTATTTTTATTTCTTGTATTGGCTTTTTAGTTATACTTCTTATTTTTTCTTTAGGTAGGTGCATCTCTAATTCATCACAGACCACTGGTGGTCCTCCATTTCCAGCCATAATAAAGTAACATAGACTGGATTTATCTTCCCATTCAAAACACTGAAAATTGAACAAAATATATGAAATGATAGTTCTCTGATATTGAACACCAGGCAGTGCTCTCTGACCAGATTTGCCTCATATGTTGTGATCAGTTTTATAGCTGTTTAAAATAGGAAAGCAATGGAGATACCTCAAATAACCATAAGTAGACCTACCATTTGATCCAGCAATCCCTCTATTAGATATTTACTCAAAGGGAAAAAAAAGACACTTTATAAAAAAAGACACTTGTACTTGAATGTTTTTAGCAGCACAATTCACAATTGCAAAGATGTGGAAACAACCCAAGTGCCCATCAATACATGGGTGGATTAATAAAATGTGGTATATGTATACCATGGAGTACTATTCAGCCATAAAAACTGGTGATCTAGTGTTGTTTGTAACAACCTGAATGGAACTGGAAACAATTCTTCTAAGTGAAGTATCACAAGAATGGAAAAACAAACACCACATGTACTCAATGCTAAATGGGAACTAATCAATCAACACTTCTGTGCACATATGGAAGTAAAACTCAGTGGATATAAAGTAGGTTGGGGGAAGAAGGGGAGGGGTAAATTTACACCTAATGGGTACAATGCACACTATCTGGGTGAAGGGCACACTTGTAACTTTGACTCAAACTGTACAAAAGCAAATTATGTAACCAAAACCTGTATACCCCCATAAGATTCTGAAATTTAAAAAAATAGGAAGGCAAGTCTCTTGATTGTCAAATTTTGCCATTAACAATAACTAATATTGATAGAGTATTTTCGAATCAATTTTTGTTACTCAGTATTGATTGATTGGCCAAAGCAATTTGACTTGAGTCATTGAAGCTGAATCTTGTATGAAAAATGAAAGTTCTTCAGGCTCATGAGGAGAATACGAATATCCCCAGCACTCTAAGAACACCCGCTTACGTTATAGTCATCCTGCTTGCACTATCTCCACCTAGCTCCTCACAACACTCCTATGAGGACTATATTGTTACACAACTTTGATAAATGAGGAAAATGGGACTTGGAGAAGTAAGGCAGCTTATCCCAGTGTTACCTAGCCAACAGGAGGGGACGTCTGGTGGCCAGACAGCTAGCATTCTCCTGCTGTGACACACTTCTCTCCTTTATCCTCCCAACAATGCCTTGAGGCAAGTTTCCCAGGTTTAGGATGGTGAATAACCTGATCTACTACTCAGTGAGTATTTGATCCAGGTCTTTTTGTCTTCAGATATGGATGATATAAAAAATCAGTATCAAATCAGTATTATAACAAAATAATTCAATTCATAAAACAATGTCCACATCTGTGACTTGAGTGAAATCCCAGAAACCTGTTGTAGCTATTGCCACTGACATATTATTAAAGAACAATGTGTTCCAAGAGTGTTTTTTTAACCACATTGTTACTGTTATAGATGGGGAAAGTTAATGCAGCCAAGGTCATTTCAATTTTTTTCTCTGATTAGCTGTGATCATCATGATGGTTTAGTAACTGAGAGTACAGTCTAGACAGCAGCTGCAAAACCCGCACACACATACACACACCCCAGAAGATGCGGCTTGATTAAGGAAGCAGTCAATGCTCATCAGCATTCGTCGTCCACTTACCACTGGGACATATTCTAGGAAGGCAGGGATTATGCATCCTGTCCTCTCCATATCCATTTTTCCAGAGACTTCTTAGTAGGCACACCCACTGAAGACATAGAAAGGGAGAAAACATTACAGTAGTGTAGAAGGTCATGCCCTGTCTACTAATAGCATCAGGCTGGAAGATTCATTGATGGATGTAACAAAATAAATAAATCAGGATGAGAGTTTATGAAATGCATCTCTTCTGGAATGTGAGTGCAGCTGTCACTGGTGATGAACTTGACTTCTCTGTAGCCTGCGAAGCTCCAAACAAAGAATGATTACTAGGTGTCACTTGGCACTAAGTTTAAAGCAGACAGTAAGGCTTGATTAACCAGAAACATAAACTTATCAGAATTTTTTATAGCTTATGACTTTGGGGGGAAAAGCATGGATCATAAGGAAACCTGATTATTTTAAGATTTATTCAAAGAATGACTATGCCAGTCATGCCCTGGGGTCAGTGCAGACTCAGCTGTATTTCCTGTGCATCGTCCAAAAGAAACCAGGGCAGGACTCTGAAAGTTACGATTTCCTTAACGTATTACAACAGCTTCAACCTTCAAAGAAAGAAAGGCTCCATTTTGTTCAGAATAGTGCACTACTAAGTTACTAAGGCAGAGAGGTCGAAACACACCTTTTTGGACAGACATTACAACAACAAAAGGCAGGCAAGCTCGTCCAGTAAGTAATGAGATAATTTCATCAAAACATCTCCATCCCTCCACCTTCTTCCCATTGTTTCCCAAAGTACAAGAAAATCAAATGTCTGCATGGATGGAAGATCAGCAACGCTAAGTGGAGGATGGCCCTTATTTCATGCGGGTGGGGCTTCTGTTGAGAAAGTCTCCCCTCCCTCCTTCTCTTCCTCCTCCTCCAATTATCATAGTGCTCAGGACTCTGTTACTATTGCTGGTTGCAGTCAATATTTTTGATATTGCTTTGATGGAGCTTTATCTATCACATGTCATTTATTTACTTATTCATTTACAACAAATACCTTTTGAGCAGGCACTCTGGAGATAGAGAGCAAAGCACAGAGGAGCTTACAGTCCAAACAGGTACAGAGGTTTACAGTTCAGAGACACTCCAATTTCCTCGAATGGGCAGAGGCAAAGTGCTGTGGGTGCACAGAGGTTGTGCAAACTCACGGTGCCCCTGGGGCTGGGAATCAGGTGTAATCAGGCAAAATTTCATAAAAAATCATTTGGGCGAAGACTTAGGCAACAATGGGAGTTCTTCAGGCTCACGGGGAAAGCATCACCAGCCCTTACCCCAATCTCTCTCCCACCAGGCCAAGTCACCTGTCTTTGTGTTCCTCTATTTTCTACCCTAGGCAGATGGTGACAGATCTCCATTGGCATTGTAACCCTTGGTGCTTATTTTGCCTCCTTCCAATGGAAATACTCTCTTGGAGAAGGAAGTATGCAGGTCCTGAGAGGTCCCCATGGCCGTGGGGAAGCCCTGCAGGTGATAGGCTAAGAACACAGTGATCAAGGCCACAGCTGCCTTTGGGTCATGTCCCCTGGAGACTTAAAAGAATCCAAGAGGCCAGCAACATTTCATAGATGTGCCAGGTGGGGACAAAACAGACAAAATAGCAACTCCTCACATTTGTTCAGAACTTTATGAGTCTGTAAGTAGACCTCACAGCATGGTAGAAGAGGACATGCCTTAGAGGGCCGTAAGTTTCACAGAATTCCCTGATAAAAACCAGCCTCTGCCCCATGGAGCAGTCTTCTAGAAAAGGTCCATATTTTTAGTTTTCCTGGATCCAAATACTAGTTCACGCAATTTGTTAATACTCCTGCCCACCAGGAGGAGTACATGAGACTGGCTCTGTGAGTGCATTCAAGGTGGAATCTTTGGTCAATTTACATATGTGAAAGAAGAATGGGAAAGAATGTGCTGGGGGCACTGATGGGAGCCAGGCTTGAGGTGAGGGGTCAGGGAACAGAGATTTGCATTATTCCATCCTCAGGGCCTTCGCACGTTCTGTTCCCTCTTCTTGCAGTGCACCTCCCCTGGGTCTCATGAAGTCTGGCACCTTCCCATCCTTGGCTTCATTTTAAATGGTACCTCCTCAGAAAGCCTTCCATGAGCACCATCACTCCCTCTATGTTCATAAAGTCTTCTCTTTCCAGCATCCTGTTTCACCCATATTATCATCGTTTAATGGTCATGATTTGGGGGGTTAAGTTGCTCCCAGTCTGTCTCCCATTAGATCGGAAACTCCCCGGGGCCAGGCATAGACTTCTTCACTGCTGAAACGTCAGTGCTCAGTAAAGTGACTGGCACATAGTAGGGATTCAGTCAATTCTTGGTGAGTGAAAGTCAGTTCAAGGAAACAGTCCAGCGCCCGGGGAGGAGGAAATTCGGGCCCCTGCCAAGCACGGTGGGGCTGCCACAGCAGGCTGAGGACACGTCCCAGGGATGGATTTGTGTCCCCAAAGATAACTCAGTCACTCACTGCTCTTTATGTTTGGAAATAAAGATGACATAAATGTTATCCAAGAGGAGCAATGGGAGTCATTGTCCCGATTGATGTTTTGACGAGGAAGCGAAGCCCTTTCTTTATAACACATTTTATCTCCACAGGGCGGTGACTGCTGTGTGGACTGATAGTTTTATTTTTGTAGGACATTTAAAGATAACCTGAGTCTGCCAAGTATAATATAAATACAAAATTGCTTTATGCTGAATCTAAGAGATGGGAAGATTATTATAATTTAAGAACTGTGATAAATAAAATGAATGTGCCATTAAAGTACTATGACAGGAGTTATTTTAGAGATAATACCACTGGTACTAATGAAGGTTAACCTTTCATTCTGTTAGAAGCACAACTTTTGAAACCCTGAAGCATATAGTTATCTACTAATGCACACATTGCCAGGGGAGTGAAATACAGCCAGAGGGGCCTGCCTTTAAGAAGAGACAAATGTCGCCCTGCACTTGGAAATAAAAGCTTCTGAAGAGCTGCTTTTCCTCAGCCTCCTCTCCGGCGTGTGCGCCTGGCCACTGTTGGGTAAGTGAGCCTCGCACACGCTCCTGCGCCGGCCGCGACTGCGCGTCCCCATTCCGCACACTCTGCTTGGAAGTCGCCTCTTTCGAATGTTCGCTCTTGGGTGAAACGTGGCACGTTGTGGGGAGGGAGAAGCATCATGATATATTCAGCTGACTTCTCAGCTTGGAAGTGATGAACTGAACTGAAACTAATTCAGGGCTCCACTTTACATTTTTGGCAAATGAGCAAATATGCAGATTCATACCAAACAGATGTGTCTGCCAGTTACCCCAGTAGCAGTTCCAGAAGCCGAGGTTCACTGAGCTAGTGCTCCAATTAGTGAGAACATCGTAACGAGTATGTAATTATTCTGGAACCTGTTGAGCTTTCATCTGCTATCAATTTCATTTCATTTAAGCCCAATTCAGGCTGAACTTGCAGTGAACTCGATCATTTAAAATGGAGATCTTAGCTTGGCACAACTTTTGTCTGACACGTGTTTTGAGGTGGTCAAAAAATTGCCTTTGAAACAGTCACAATTTGTATTCAACTGGTCTCTGATTGATGACAGCATTTTGCTGGTGCTGCGACCATGATTATTTACAGTACTTTCCAATATTACCATAGTAAATTGCTTCCAGTGAGAAAGGTAAATTCTTAAAAAGAGGTAGCACAGAGCCTGGTGGGTGCCTTGTATTGTCATTCGACTCATTCATTCAGCCGTCAGTTCATCCCAGTGCACTGGGCCCTGTGCTGAAGACACAAAAGTGCTAGGATGTGGTCTCCGTGCTGTAGATTTATGAAGGAAGGCGTAGAGTAATCCAGATAAATTACAGTGGAGAGTGGCCACCATTAGAGGGGAAGAACAAACTGGATGTTGTGAGAGCCCTGAAGATGCAGCAGTCGGTTATTCCCGCAGGGTACAGGAAGGCTTCCTGGAAGAGGGGATATTTGAGTTGAGTTTTGAAGAATGAATATTATGTTTTCCAGTAAAAAAAAAGCGAATGACAAAAGAACCAAAAGTAGACTTACCATTTCCATCCAGCAATCCCACTACTGGGTATCTACCCAAAGGAAAAGAATTCACTTTATCAAAAAGACTCCTGCACTCAAATGTCTACAGCAGCACAATTTACGATTTGCAAAGATGTGGAATCAACCCAAGTGCCCATCAACGCATGAGTGGATTACAAAAGTGTGGTATATGTACACCATGGAGTACTACTCAGCCATAAAAAGAAATGAATTAATGTCTTTCGCAGAAATTTGGATGGAACTGGAAACCATTATCCTAAGTGATGTATCTCAAGAATGGAAAAACAAACACCACCTGTACTCCCTAATAATTTGGAACTAATTGATGGGCATACATGAGCACAGAAAGAAGTAAAAATCATTGGAAATCAAGAAGGGGATGTGGGGTGAGGAAGGGAGAAATAAAAACCTACATAACAGGTACAATGCACAATATTCAGGTGACAGATACACTTATAGCCCTGACTAAATTATATAAAGCTATCCATGTAACAAAAATATTTGAACCCCCTTAATATTTTGAAATTAAAAATAATAAAAATAAAATAAAACAATGCATTTGAAGGAAAAATAAAATATTAAAAAAGCAATTGGTTTTTGTATATTAATGCTATATTTTGTAACCTTTCTATAGTTGCTTCTTAGTTACAAGGTTTTTTCCCAAAAAAATCTATTATTTTTATTGATACATAATAGATTTACACATTTTGAGAGTACATGAAATAATTTAATAAATTCACACATTTAAAAAAAAAAACAGGAATGACGGGAAAGGGGAACACCCAGTTGAAGAGGCACATGCAAAGACAGAGGCTCATGAAAGGGTGGTATATTTTTCAGAAATAATGAGAGAACAATGTGGCAAATATTAGAAATTAAAACAATATGAAGGTTCCCAAACTTTCTGGTTTATTGCAGTCTTCATGTCCCAGTAATTTTCTTATGGCACTCTTGGGATCAAAAAAAAAATACCTAAAATTTCCATTTATTAAGTAGCTAGTTTCAAATACTATTTAAGTCCCAACAAAGAAAAAACATATTTTTATCTCTTTAATTAAATAACCACAGTCACTCATTTTTGTGATGCGTATCAGCTGGGCACTGCGCGATTTCTCAAATCTTTGAACCAGATGAACTGGGCCGCCCCCGCTTCCTGTTCCACGTTCACTTTCATGCAGTACTTGCCTTTCATCAGAGCTGCTGCCAGAATCCCAGCTTCACAAAGGCACTACTTCAACAGGATGTATCACCACCTAATGCTAAAACTGTACCCTTCCTTTAACAGGTAGTACCTAGTTTTCATTACCCAGAACTCGAAAATCTAAAATATCCTGCCAAGTCCTCATGATTTTCTTGCAGCACCCAAGGGCACCTCGGTACTCAGTTTGGGAACCATCAGGCTATTGAATAGGTTGATGTCAAACTATATCAGGAGACAATCCTGAAATACGGTTGTGATACGGCTTTGACAATGAAGACATAACCATGCAATAACACCTTCGAACTAAACTTCTGAAAGTGATTTGAAAGTATATAGATGAGATAGGAAAATAAATATTTTCTCCTCACCTTCCTGATACGTAATAAAGTAAACAGAGATTCGTTTATTTCTTACTCCCATTGCACAGTGGCTTCTGGACGAGCCGGACAAAGTTAAAGTCTAACATAAATGAATTTTCACTAGCCTACCTGCATGGTTCAACTAAAATGAGTTCTCAGTAACATGCACATTTAAAAATAGAAAGTCGTCGACAAATGGTCATAGCAACCAAAAAGTGAAAACAACCCAAATGTCCACCAAGTGATAAGTGGATAGACTGGTATAAACGTACAGTAGAATATTACTCAGTCATGAAAAGAAATCAAGTACTGATAGATGCTACAACATGAAAGAACCTCAAAAGCATTATGCTGAATGTAAGAAGTCAGACACAGAAGGTCACGTATTGTATGGTTCTATTCGTATGAAACGTCCAGCATCAACAAATCCATAGGGATAGAAATTTTCCAGGGTCTGGAGGGAGGGAGGAATGGGAAGCGACTGCTAGTGGGCATCGACTTTCTTTGGGGAGTAATAAAAATATTCTGGGATTAGACAGCAGTAATCATTCTATGACTTTGAGAATATACAAAAAGTCACTGAATTGTGGTTTTTAAGAAGGTGCATGTTAAGGTATATGAATTATATCTCAAGGGGAAAGAAACAGAGATGGCATCAAACCTCCCAAACCTCCATTCCTCATTCCAGCCCAGTCAAAGTCAAGGATTCTGCACTGTCTACATGAGGCCACAGTGGATGTGATCATTTGTCATCCCTCTTGGACATGACAGCTGCTGGGCTGAAAACTTATAGCGGCTTGTATCCTGGGGGGTGTGGTGAGGGGCCCTGATAGGATGCAAGGCTTTACCCGACAGCAGGGGCTGCCCTGACTAGGTACTGCCATCGGGCTCCCCTCCCCTGTGGTCACGCCCCTGCAGTCTGCCCAGGACCTCCTCGGTAGTGTGCACAAGCTTACATCCCTGGAGCTCCAGGAAGTGAAGGGAGTAGCCAACAAGACTGATGAAAATCTCTTCTGTTATTTCAATTTCCTCACTTAGATATTCTTCTGCAGTTGTGTCCAATGTTATAGCTGGGGGATCTGGGTGAAGTGTATGTGGGACCCCTCTGTACTAATTTTGCAATTTCTTGTGAGTCTATAATTATATCAAAATAAAAATATTTTTAAAGGCATATACATAAATATTTGGTTATTTGATTTGAATATACACTAGACCAGCAAGTGATCACCATTAAAAATGAGATTCTAGAATGCAGTTTCTGTTTGCATTAGCAAAGAGTGTTGTGGTACATTCTAACACAAGACAGAACCCATCCTGCACATTTCTTGGTAAGGTTATCCCCAGGTATTTCCTATGCTTGAATAAATTTTGGATTCTCATAGTTCATCGAAGTTATATTGAATTTTATAGTTTTAGAATGTTCTAAAGAACAACAAAGTTTCAAACACTTTCAGTACTGAAAATATAAGAATGTGGGTCCTACTCTCTAGGTGCAAACACAAAAAAATACTTATATAGAGCTGATCCTTGAACAACACAGGGCTTAGGGGTGCTGACCTCTCATGTAGTCAAAAATCCATGTATAACTTTCGACTTACCTAAAACCTAACTATTGATAGCCTACTGTTGACTGGAAGCCTTACTGATAACATAAATGGTCAATCAACACATATTTTGTATGTCATATGTATCATATACTGTATTCCTACAATAAAGTAAGCTAGAGAAAAGAAAATGTTATTAAGAAAATCAGAAGGAAGTGAAAACACATTTACTATCCCTTAAGTGGAAACAGATCATCGTAAGGTCTTCATTTTCATTGTCCTCGTGTACTGTAGGCAGAGAAGGAGGAGGAAGAGGAGGGTTGGTCTTGCTGTCTCAGGGGCGGCAGAGACGGAAGAGGCGGAGGGGGTGGAAGGGGAGGCAGAAGAGGCAGGAAGAGTTACATTTCGTGTAACTTTTACTGAAATAAAAATCCAAGTATAAGTGGACCCGCGCAGTTCAAATCTGTGTTGTTCAAGGGTCATCTGTAATAGAAATATTGCAAAATGTCATGAGAGCAAGGAAAGAAGTGATTGATTCTGCTTTGGAGGATGAGATAGAAGTCACAAAATAGGTAATAGCTGACCTGTGCTTTGAGGAATGAGCCAGCGTTTCATAGGAAGAGAAGTGGAAAAAAGAAGTCCAAGAAGCGGAGATCAATAGCCAAATGCTCCATCAAAGATGTTTCTTTATTTTCGAGATGAATTTATTTTTAACTGAATTCTGTTTCCTTTTAGAAGTACTTTGCTTACTGCTAAAGAAAGGGAAGGAAGGAAGGAAGGAAGGAAGGAAGGAAGGAAGGAAGGAAGGAAGGAAGGAAGGAAGAAAGGAAGGAAGGAAGGAAGGAAAAAGAAAGAAAGAAAGGAACGAAAAGAATCAAACAGAACAGAAGCATTCAAAGAGAAAACCAAAAGTTCTTCCTCTCTTACGTCCCCAGATCTCCCAACCTCACTTCCTAGGGATAAATGGTTTCTTGTAATCCAAAAATTTCCCACTTGTAACAGGCATAGGACCACACACACATAAGATTCTACTTTAAATATTGCTCCAAAACTTGTATTTTTTACTTAACAATATAACTTGTATATCTTTATATACATATAGAAGTATTCAAGTCGTCATCTTCACTTTTGTTTTTTTTTTTTTTTTGAGACAGAATCCCGTTTTGTCACCATGGCTAGAGTGCCGTGGCGTCATCCTAGCTCACAGCAACCTCAAACTCCTAGGTTCAAACCATCCTCCTGCATCAGCCTTCTGAGTAGCTGGGACTACAGGCATGCACCACCAGGCCTGGCTAATTTGTTCTATTTTTAGTAGAGACAGGGTCTCACTCTTGCTCTGGCTGGTCTCAAACTCCTGAGCTCAAGCGATCTTCCTGACTCTCCCTCCCGGAGTGCTAGGATTACAAATGCAAGCCATTGTGCCCAGCCATCTTCACTCTTTTTAAAGGTGGCATGATATTTTTTGAACAGCTGTGTCATAATTTACTTAAATAGTCCCTTACTAATTGATCCATCAGAGCTTTTAAGCAGGAACAAACTTAACCAGCCCTCTTTCAAAAGATAATTCTAGGAAATGTCAGAAGAAAGGGCTTGTTATTCAAAAGTCTGTTTTAACAAGTTACAATAAACCATAATGTGCAAATCTTCACCTAATGTACCTCACCCCACACCTATAGTTACAAATGACAGTCTAATAACCTACAATGTGACTTGAAGACTCTATTTCTCTTTCTTCCAATTACTTGTAATATTTCAGAAAAGTTCCTTGATATTTTTGGGTCTTTATTGTACCATCTGGGGAGAAGAGATAAGAAAGGTTGTTTTATTGGTTTGTATTCACTCATAAAGCATTTTTGTTTTTCAGTGAAAAGTAACTACATTGAAAAAAGAAAAACTACGTAATAGCACAAGGTCAGGGTACACAGAACACCCAATCCATGGCAGTGCCTCACGCAGGAGTCTAGCTATACATCAGCTGCACCGTGCCTCCCTGCCTCCCTGCCTCCCTACCTCCCTGCCTCCCTGCCTCCTGCACGTGGAGGAGAACCCAGCTGCCTACTGAGTTACCGCGGCCCCTCCACAGAGGCTTAGTCGCATTTGCACCGTGGCATGTGGAAGATGATATGGGAGGGAGCTACTAGGACTTCATTCATTTCTTTTTATGCTTATGTTTTTCTCATCCTTGTTAATGTTTATGTTTCACCTTTAAACTTGCACTTCCCTTCCAATTCTCCACAGAATTTTATTCAGATGTAATATATTTTTATATTTGAAAGCCTTTTTATTGATTATCCTAAGTGAATGAAAGTTAAAGTTTAAAGCTGTTTTTTTATGCCCTATGAACCTAGGTCTTTAAATTTTTTTTAAAGAGTCTTCTATATTTCAATTATCATTACAAATATTAGTAGTACAGCATTGAGGAAAATGATAGACTATATTACATGGAAAGTAAAAAAAAATTGAAAATGTTCATCTTAATAAATTTTGCTCAGGTCTTTTTCCAATCGATTCCTATATCCATAGATGAATATGACTTATTACTAAAATGGCATACAGCACAGCATTAATTCTATCCCAACTTTTCCTTTTTCTAGATGAAAATTCTAGAAACACTTACTCACCTAAATAAGTAGACAGGAATGAAGGCATTTTTAGTGTAGCATTTTTAGTATAGCATTAAGCAGAGCCAAAATAGTGAGCAGATAATCAGACTTTGAATAGATCATCCAAGAGAGAGCATTGGAATTCAACATCAAAATGACAGGAAATACCTAAAGCAAGAAAGCAGAAGGAAGCAAGGCAGCCTTCTTGGCCAGGACCAGCTGGGAGCCTGGAGAGACCCCCAGTATGGGGAAAGGGTAAGTGAGAGACATTTCCAAGGTGGACTCCTGCAGTCATAGCCATGGAAGAGTCTCTCAACCCTCGTGAGCCCTGAAATTAATATAGGGAGCTTCCAGAAAATTGTGTGATAGCAATTGCTCCAGGGAGGGAGCTCAGGCAGGCTCCCACACACTTCCTGAGACCTAAAGAGCTACAGCAAAGTGCCATTTTAGAGCCTAGACCCTAAAAGACTGCACACTGTCCTGGAACCCAGAGATGCCAGGACTGAGATGCAAAAGAAGCATGGATTGTTGCCCCCAAGGCTGAGGTGTGACCAACGCATTGGCAACAATAGCATGAGCTGAGACGCAAGCTCTGCTGGGACTGAGGTAAGAGTGGCACTTTTGTTCCCCACCCACTGGTGAGCCCATCCTCCCCAATGGCAAGGCAGTAGAACAGGCACCACTGACCTCCACCCAAGCATTCTGCTGGGGGACTGGGGATTGTCCTGCCCCTGCCTACTACGCTGGCACCTGCACACACCATCATGGGGGCCTGAAGACAAGCACACGTATCCCAGCTTCACCTATCCTGGGCTGGAGTATACAGTCTGGGTGCCAGGGTATTGCCCAGCCCAGTCTACCACCATTGGCAACTGAACATTCCTCCTGAGGGCCTACAGTTAGGCCTCACTTAGCCACTACTCCCTCAGCTGGACCTACCTGCACATTCCACCTGCAGGCCTAGATACTGGCCCACCCAGCCCATTGCAGGCACTGCCAACACTAGTGCACACTACTCAGGACCCAAAGCGTTGTTCAACTGTTTCCACTGCCATCACCCATGCCATGCTGTCTGATCAAGGGCCAAAAAGCACACCCACCTGCTTGGCTCACCACTCTCACTAAGAGTAAGCCCCCTGGAGGCCCAAGAATTGGACCACCTGGACCGACTAACACCAGTGCCAGCACATGCCACCACCACCCTCCCTACCAAGAACAGGTAGGCTCGGCTGACTGCTGCCACCACTGGGGCCCAAAGATTGGGCTACCTGTAATCCTAGTTCCTAGGAAAATGTCACCACAGCCTCCACTAATAAATTTACCTAAAAGCTACCAAGGAAATCACTGATAATACTAAAATTATTCACAGCTGAAGAAATCATAAAGAAACTACACTACTGTATGCACCCAGAATAAGAGCCAAAGTGCCTACCCAATCAACACCCTGAGAAAATAGTTCCCCCCATGAAAGCAAATTCAAAAAATTGGAAGAAGCAGCTATTACAACAGATGTGTACATATCAACATAAGGACATAGGAAACATAAAAAAGCAAGAAAATATAACACCACTAAAGGAACACAATAATTCTCCAGCAACAGATCCCAATCAAAAAGAAATTCATGGCTGGACATGGTAGCTCATGCCTGTAATCCCAGCCTTTTGAGAGGCCAAGGCAAGAGGATAGCTTGAGGCCAGGAGTTCGAGACCAGCCTAGGCAACAGATCAAGACACCATCTCTACAAAAAAAATAAGAAAAATTAGCCAGGTGTGGTGGCATATGCCTGTAGTTCCAGCTACATGGGAGGCTGAGATAGGAGGATCCCTTGACCCCAGGAGCTTGAGGTGCAGAGAGCTATGATTGTGCCAGTGCACTTTTTCAGCCTGGGTGACAGAGTGAGAATATGTCTCTTAAAAAATTAAAAAAAATAAATCATGAAATCCTTTTTAAAAAATCAAATTATTGATTCTAGAGAAGCACAGTGAGAGACAGGATAATTCTGAAAAACAATACAAAGATATGAGGAAAACAATTTAGAATATGAGTGAGAAATTCACCAAAAAGATAGATATCATTAAAAAAGAACCAGACAGAAATTCCAGACCTGAAGAATTCATTGAATGAGATACGAAACACATTTGAAAGCTTCAACGATAGACTAGATCAAGCAGAAGAAAAAAAATCTCAGAACTTTAAGCCAGGTCTTTTGAAATAACTCACTCAGACAAAAATAAAGAAAAAAGAATAAAAAAGAATGGGCAAAGACTTTGTGACATATAGGACACCATAAAGTGATCAAATATGCAAGTAAGAGAGACTGAGAGGGATAGAAAACTTCTTTAACAAAATAATAGATAAAAACTTCCCAAGTCTAGCAAGAAATTTAGGCATCCAGATATAGGAGGCTCTGAAATCCCCAAACGGATACAATGCATAAAGGTCTTTTCCATGGCACATTATAGAAAAATGGTCTAAAGTCAAAGAGAGAATTCTAAAATCAGCAAGAGAAAGACATCTAGTCACTTATAATAGAACCCCCATCAGCCTATCAGTTGATTTCTTAGCAGAAACCTTATCAGCCAAGAGAGAATGGGATTATGCAGTCAAAGTGCTAAAAGAAAAAAAATTGTCAGCCAAGGATACCATATCCAGCAAAATTGTTCTTCATAAATGAAGGAGAAATAAATTCTTTCCCAGACAAGTAAGAGCTGAGGGATTCATTATCATCAGATTGGCCCTATGAAAAATGCTCAAGGAAGTCCTAAACTTGGAAGTGAACAGATGACATTTACCATCATGAAAACATATGACAGTATAAAATTCACTGGTAAAGCAAATGCACAAATGAGGAAGAGAAAGGACCCACATGGTACCGCTACAGAAAACCACCAAGCCACAATAACAAACATTAAGAGAAAAAGAAAGGAACAAAACAACCATAAAACAACTAAGAATACGATAGGAACAAAATCTCACATACTAATAATAATCTTGAATGTAAAGGGATTAAATTCTCTACTTAAAACATGTAGATTGGCTGAATGGATAAAAAAAAAATCCAACTATATGCTATCTACAAGAAATGCATTTTAACTGTAAAGACACACATAGACTGAAAGTAAAGAGGTGAAAAAAGATATTCCACTCAACAAGAAGCCAAAATCAAGTGGTAGTAGCTATACTTACATCCAATAAAACAAATTTTAAGTCAAAAACAGTAAAAAAAAAAGAAAGAAAAGAAAACACAGAAAAAAAAAGGTCATTATTTAATGATAAAGGGATCCATCCAGCAATAGGATATAATAATTCTAAATTTATATGCACCCAACACTGGAGCACCCAGATTCATAAAACAAATATTACTAAATCTAAAGAGAGAACTAGACTCTTACACACTAATAGTGGGGAACTTCAACATCCCAGTTTCAGCATTAGACCATCTAGACAGAAAATCAACTACAAAACATTGGATTTAAACTGAACTCTAGATGAAATGGGCCTAACAGATATTTACAGAACACTTTGTCCAACAATTGCAAAATATACATTCTTCTCATCAGTACATGAAACATTCTGCAGAATGGACGATACGTTTGACCACAGAACAAGTCTCAAGAAATTTTAAAAAATCAAAATGATATCAAGTATTTTCTCAGACTGCAATGGAATAAAACTAGAAATCAATACCATGAGGAATTCTGGAAACTGTAAAAACACATAGAAATTAACCAACATGCTTCTGAACAACCATTGGGTCAATGAAGAAATTAAGGTGGAAATCAAAAAATTTCTTGAAACAAATGAAAATACAAACATAACATACCAAAACCTGTGACATTCAGCAAAAGCAGTTCTAAGAGGGAAATTCATAGCAATAAACACCTACATCAAAAAAGGAGAAAGATTTCAAATAAACAATCTAATGATGCACTTCAAGGAACTAAAAAGTAACAACAAAGCAAACCCAAAATTAGCAGAAGGAAAGACACAATAAAGATCAAAGCAAGATAAAATGAAATAGAGATCAAAAAAATGCAAAGAATTAATGAAACAAAAAGTTGGTTGCTCAATAAAATAAACAAAATTGATAAACCACTAGCTAAACTAATCAAGAAGAGAGAATACTCAAATAAACAAAATCAGAGATAAAAAAATAAGACATTACAACTGATACCACAGACATACAAAAGATCATCAGAGACTATATGAACAACTGTATGCTGACAAACTGGAAAACCTAGAGGAAATGGATAAATTTCTAGTAATATACAACCTACCAAGATTGAATCAGTAAAAAATAGAAAACCTGCAAAGACCAATAACGAGTAGTGAGATTAAATCAGGAATAAAAAGTCTCCCAACAAAAAGAAGTCCAGCACCAGATGAATTCACTGCCAAATTCTACCAAATGTAAAAGAATTGGTACCAATCCTTTTCAAACTATTCCAAAAAATTGAAGAGGTGAGAATTCTCTCTAACTCATTCTACGAGGCCAACATTACCCTGATACCAAAACCAGACAAGGACACAACAGAAAAAAAAAGCTGTAAGCCAATATTTCTGATCAGCATAGGCACAAAAATCCTCAACAAAATACTATCAAACACAATCCAACAGCATATCAGAAAGATAGTACACCATGATCAAGTGGAATTTATACCAGGGATGCAAGGATGGCTCAACATACACAAATCAATAAATGTGATACACCACATCAACAGAATGAAGGACAAAACCCATATGATCATCTCAATAAATGCAGAAAAAGCATTTGATTAAACTCGACATTCCTTCATGATAAAAATTCTCAACAAATTAGACATAAAAGAAACAAACCTCAAATTGATAAAAGCCATATATAACAAACCCACAACTAACATAATACCAAGTGGGAAAAAGTTCAAAGCTTCTCCTGTAAGAACTGGAATAAGACAAGGATGTCTACTTTCACCACTCCTTTTGAATATAGTACTGGAAATTCTAGCCAGAGCAATCAGGCAAGAGAAAGAAATAAACAGCATCCAAATTGGAAAAGAAGATGACAAATTGTCCCTCTTTTCAGATTATAAGATCTTATATTTAGAAAAACCAAATATTCCACAAAAAAACCTCTCAGAATTGATTAACAAATTTAGTAAAGTTGCAGGATACAAAGTCAACATACAAAAATCAGTAACATTTCCATGCAACAATAATACAGTGGTTGAAAAAGAAATTAAGAAGGTAATTCCATTTACAATAGCTACAAAAACAATACATAGAAATAAATTTAACCAAGGGGGTGAAAGATCAGTGTAAGTAAAACTATAAAACACTGATGAAAGAAATTGAATAAGATGCAAACAAATGGAAAGACATCCAGTGCTCATGGATTAGAAGAATTAATACCATTAAAATGACATAATGCCCAAAGCGATTATAGATTTAATGCAATCACTATCAAAATATCCATGACATTTTTTGTGGAAATTGGAAAAATAATCCTAAAACTCATATGGAACTAAAAAAGAGCCAGAATAGCCAAAGCAGTCCTTAACAAAAACAAGAAAGCTGGAGGTATCACATTACCTGACTTCAAAATATTTAATGAGGCTATAGTAACCAAAATAGCATGATATTGGTATAAAAATAAACACACAAACTAATGGAACAGAAGAGAGAACCCAGAAATAAATTCACATGCTTACAGCCAATTGACATTTGACAAAGACACCAAGAGCATAAACTGGGGAAAGGATACTCTGTTCAATAAATGGTGTTGGTAAAACTGGACATCCATATTCAGAACAGTGAAACTGGACTCCTATCTGTCACCATATACAAAAGTCAACTCGAGATGGATTACAGACTTAAATGTAAGACCAAAACTATAAAACGACTAGAAGAAAACATAGGGAAAACACTCGGCACATTGGTCTAGGCAAAGATTTTATAGCTAAGACCTCAAAAGCACAGACAACTAAAACAAAACAAGACAAACAGAACTATATTAAACTAAAAACATCTGCACAGCAAAGGAAACAATCAACAGAGAGAAGAGATAACCTTTTGAATAGGAGAAAATATTTGCAAACTATTTATCCAACAAGGGACCAATCTCCAGCATATAAAAGGAACTCAACGATAAAAGAAAAACTCCATTAAAAAATGGGCAAAGAACACGAATAGACATTTCTCAAAAGAAGACATACAAAGTGCCAACAAGTATAAGAAAAAAAATGCTCAACGTCACTACTTATCAGGGAAATGCAAATCAAAACCACAATGAGATATCATCTCATCCCAATTAGAATGGCTATTATAAAAAGACAAACAAATAACAGGTGGTGGCTAGGATGAAGAGAAAATGGAACTCTTATACACTGTTGGTGAGAATATAAGTTAGTGCAGCCACTATGGATAACAGTATGGAGAATTCTCAAAAAACTAAAAATAGAACTATTAATACCATACAATCCAGCAATCCTACTAGTTGGTATTTATCCAAAGGAAAAGAAATCAGTATATCAAAGGGATACCTGCACTTGCATGTTTATTGCAGCACTATTCACAATAGCAAAGATATGGAATCAACCTAAGTGTCTATAATGGATGAATGGATAAAGAAAATGTGGTCCATATACATAATGGAATACTATTCAGCCGTAAAAAAAATGAAATCATCATTTGCAGCATCATGGGCAGAACTTGAGTTCATTATGTTCAGTGTAATAAGCCGGGCACAGAAAGACGAATATTGCATGTTCTCACTCAGATGTCAGAGCTAAAAAAGTTGACCTCATAAAAGTAGAGAGTAGAATGACAGATATTAGAGGGTGGGAAGGGTTGGGGGGTGAAAGGGAAGGATAAAGAGAGCTAGGTTAATGGGTACAAACTTACAATTAGACAAAAAGTGTAAGTTCTACTGTTCAACAGCAAGGTAGAGTGACTACAGTTAACAAAAATGAATTGCATATTTCAGGGTAGCTAATAGACAGGACTTGAAATGTTTCCAACACACAGAAATGATATTTAATAAATATCCAAATGATGGATACCTCAAATACCCTGACTTAATCATTATACATTCTATGCACATAACAAAATATCACATGTGCCCCATAAATAGGTGAAATATTATGTATCAATTTAAAAATTGAAAAAAATATCCTCTCCATGCTCACAAAACATGGAACACCTTTTGCACGGCCACACCTCCAACTCTCTGGGTTGTGTGGCCACTGGAGGGGGAGAGGGAGAGGTGCCAAGCCACGAGGCTGGCACCTGCTGGAGAAAGCGGCCAGTGAGCAATCCCTGTGGCGAGCCGAAGACGGACGTTTAAGGACCGACGAGTCCAACGACCAATGCTAGATAGTTTGGGATTCCGTCTGTAAATCATCCCTGTCTCCCCAAACCTTGCTAAAATCCGCCACAGACAAGCACATCACAAAAGTGGGATTGTGGAAGTCAGCCAAAGAAACCAAGCTCCACTTTTGTTCAGCACAGAGCGGAGAGCAGAGAAGAGAGCAGCTGGAGTTCAGGAACCCCATCGAAGCAGGAACTGAGCCAGAACAGACGTGGTAACAACAGCCTTCGGGAATCACGGAACTCTTGGGGAAGACTTTGGATCTCATCTAGGATGTGAAGTAAGAGTTTGTATTAATTTTTTGACCTCAGAGGACAAGATGACTTCAGCTAAGAGCTGAATTACTCAGGGCAAATTAATGCCTGGAACAAGGGGGCAGAAGCCAACCAAAGTCCTGTAGCCACTGGGTTCTTGCCAAGGCCCAGACCAGGAGCTTGGTTATAAGACATGTGATCAGAATGTCCTGCTCTGCCACTTCCCCATCACTGACATCATGGGAAAAATTAAAGCACTTATAGACTCTTCACCATTGCCTTTAAAAAAAAAAAAAAAAAACCTCAATGCTTCACTCATGAAACAATTTTAAACTCTCCTGGTAAAGCTTCCAGGGCACAATTAGCTGGAAAATATACCCCCGGGTACCTGAACAAGTTGAGCTCACTATACATAATTGTTGGTTATTAGCCAACTAAATTTTAAAGGGCATTTCCCATAAACATTGATCTAAAGGTTTAAAATAGCTGGCTTAAAACCATTCTTTCTGACAGTACTTATAAAGCAGGCCCACTTTTGAGACTACTTTTTCTTTTTTTTTTTGAAACAGAATTTCACTGTGTTGCCCAGGCTAGAGTGCTGTGGCTAGACTACTTTTATTTGTGACTATAAACCCACGTCTTCAGCAAATAGGACGGCATGGGTGTGATTCTGAAGCATCTAAAAGCAGGTCCAATCATGAATGCACTGTTTTTATAGGGGATGTGACAGGGAAGCAAAATATACCCCTCTTTTAAACTACTTATACTTATCTCACCTCTCAGCAGACAGTTTTTCCTGCCGATTTTGAGTCTCACAATGGTATCGGTTTAAAAGCTATGTGCACACATCGGTAATTGGGATGTGTACTCATTTCCTATGACTTAATTCTGACTGGTTCGTGTCCAAAATCAAAAGCAACAAAACTCGTGAACAATCTAGTCCCTGACCTATTTCTCTGTGACAACAGTCAACAACGGAGTAAGTTCTCAAAGCTCACTGACCAGCCTGAGAACCAAACTAGAAATTCGACAGGGAACAACCAGTACCTCTAGATGGACTGTGGCAAATGGCTCAGTAATTTAATGAGGTGAAGAATTTTCCTGTTGAAATATGGGATGTGTGTGTGTTCTTAAGTGGAATCGCATGAAAGGGAAGGGCCAGGAAGTCAGGTCCGGGACTCTTCTCACCCTGCTTGGCTGCAGTAGCTCTGATTTACCTGTTTTCTTTGGCTAGTCTCCATGAAGATTCATCTAGGAAAAAAGTTGTCTCATAAAAGTTTTAAAATAACCTAGAGAAATTATCCTGGGTCCATCAGAGAGGACGCTTCAATACAGTTATTATGAATAAAGAAAATAACAATCCATTATAATAGAGCAGGAGGAATTCAGGTGGCAGGGAGTAGTCACCAGGTGTTTTAATTAACTTTAGTGTCTAAGTAACTATATTAATTAGGAAGCATTATCAGACTAAGTAAGTTCAGGTTATTTTGTTCCCTGCATTGTAAAACCGGGACAAGACCAGAATGTCAATTAAAAATTCTAGGCTTCTCCAGTTTTACTCACAAAATTTATAAACAGGTATCTTTGTCCACCATTGTGCCATTAACCTTATTGCAGATGCCCAAACCTAGAGCCTCTTCTACGGAATACGTTGCACTGGAGTTTGGGGAAGTAATAGATTTAAAATAAAATCAGTGATGGCCTCTTCCAAAGTCAATTTCATATAACGCCTCTTAACCTGGTCAATTTGGGAATTTGTTTTGTCTCTTTGTTTTGTTTTTTTTTCAAGTTAACAGAGAGTCCTTGTCAAGCCAAACATTTGGAGGAAAAAAATTTGCTATGAAATTGAAAAAGCCAGTTTAATTTGTCCACAATTTGTTGAAAACCAAGAAGAGAAACTTATCAGAGAATTTGAGGCTTAGTTTCAAAATCCTCAAACAGTAAAAAGTTAGCAATAAAATTAGAAACCACATTAGTCCACCTTGTTTTCCACGACCCTAATCTCACTGGTCCCATTTACAGAACATAGAGTTAAATGATGAAATAAAATCTGACCTGACCTGGCCGCTCAGGTCGAGCCATGTGTCACAGGGTGGAGAACAAGTAAGGAGCTAACCATTCTGTCTCTAACACCGGCTTCAGGGGGGAAACTAGATTTGTCCTGTGCTGTCCTCCAGAGAGATATGCTTCCTTTTCCAAAGAAATATTGTCAATGTGATTGAAGAAAAAATAATATGGTCATTTAAAATTTTTAGTATTTTTATAACAAAAAGAAAAATGATATACCAGTAATACCCTGTGAGATATATACTATCTCATATACAAGGAAACTTGGGCTCAATGGGGTTAAAAAAATCCATTTGCTTTGAATTTTAGATTCAGAAAGTATCTTTGAAGTGACAAATCCAACCATCCACTTAATGCAGAAATTTCATCTACGACATCTCAAACTAATGATTATTCATTCTCTGAATACTTTCTATGATTCCAAAGAACTCATTCCATTTTTGAACAACACTAGTTATTGGAAAGTTCTTCCTCATTATAAAGGTAAGATTCACTTCTATATGAATTTCTCTGTGGATCTTAATTCTGTGCCTTGTAGCTACACAGAATAAATCCACCCTGTTTACATATAAAACCCTTAAAATTTAGGAGGTGTTCATTTAAGCTGATGGCTTTCACCCTGTTATAATTCTGGTCATCCTTTCATGGGTACATTCCAATTCATAAGGAGCTCTCTCAAAAAGTAATGATCACCCTGGATCTATCCTTTTGCATGTGACACATAAGTGTACAACGTGGAACCATCGGATCGCTCTACCTGGACATAAACGCTGGTTGTGCTGATCCCACTTCTGTGTTGTACTGTTTAGAGTGACCATGTGACATCCTACAACCTCTGTGTCTTTCTTAAATGAACCATGTTTAAGCTACTATTAAGCGATTGATTTCTTATTGGAGTTCATTACATTTATTCTGTTAAACTTTCTCTCATTTGTACTAGTGATAAATTTAAGGTATCAAGATATTTTTAAAACTTGACACTGTCATCTAACATATAAAACTTTTTCATCCACAATCTTGATGTTTTCCACATGTTTATCCAATTCAATGGTAAAAACGTTCAAAAGATGAATTATAGAATCTCCCTAAGTTAATTATCATTAACAAATAATCTTTGGAGACCAGTCTCCACCTAAGGGGATACAAGCTCGCCCACATGTATGTTCTAAAATGCAGGTTTTATTATTATTCAGGTGTGGTGAGGCCAAAGATCAGGAGATGCTGCCACTGAAAAGTTTGATTTAATCATTCCACAATGTATGTGGTATTTCATGACTTCACATCATACCCCATAAATATACACAATTATTATTTGTCAATTTAAAATAAAACTTAAAAGCAAAAAGATAGTCGAAGTTCCCAAGAGGAGGGGGCGCACCATGCCATGCAGGGCCATGCGGGCGGGGCCAGAAGGAGCGAGAGGAACATTTTGTTGTGGTTTTCTGGGGAAGGAGTGGGGGAGGCTGGGTCAGCAGCTGAGTGGGTTTAGGAGGATGAAGGAAGGGGTGGGAGTGTGGATGGGAATTGGTTGGTTTGCATCTCAAAGACTGACCATAAGCAAGTGGTTTGCCAGGGCTAGGAATGAGCTAGTCCCGGGAGGAACAGCCTCTCTCCATAGTCAGTGAGGCCCCAGATGCCACCACCCCCAAAAAAAACTAAAAAAAGAAAAGAAAAGAAGAAAATATAGTTAGTATGATGTCCCCAACTTGTCTGTAAGGACTGTGCCCTGCTCTGACCTAATTACTACAGGCCTGTAGCTTTTACTTAGCCATCAATCTGAGCCTCTTCCACTTGTTAAAAACACAGATTTCTAAGACACACGCTAGATTGTGAGGCTAGCTACCTACACAGCAGCAGGGAGTGAACACCGTGGGGGCCAGGCCAGGAGCCAGCGAGCCTCATGGAAGGGCCCTTCTCTCAAAGAGCCGCCAGGGCCCACAGGCATCATGCAGCCCCCATGCCCTAGGGCCGGCCCTGCAGAAAGCCTCCTTCCTGGAACAGATTTTCTGGTTCCTCCGGCAAGGGAAGTTGATTTTCAATTGCCTGATGTTTCTTATTCAAACCTTCCCTGACAAGCTAGAATATTACGCTGACAAGCCGTAGTACTGTGGCAAGTTTTCCAGGTTTCCAGGCAGGGACATGAACAAAGAGAGCTGTCAACACTCTTGAGTGTTCATCTGTGCTCTCGGCAGCGGAACTGCTGACCCAGGGCTGCAGCTGGCATCGCCCTGCCTGTGACAATAAGCCCGACAGGATCTGAGAGGGCAAGACTTGTTTAGAACCTACTGCAACTCAGATTGCTCTTCCTACTGACCCCTTCAACTATGTGGACATGTTTGCGAAAACACAGCCAGAGGCAATAAAGGACAAGTTCAAATTGTCACATGTTCCCTTTTTTATGAGTGACTCCCCTGCAATCTGGAAAAGCAGAAAACAACAGCCAGAATGAAACCAGGATCGTCTTCACAAGGCTGACTTTAGACCTGAGGCTTGATTTGCCGGCTGGCCGCAAGGGAAGGTGGGATTAGGCCCCTGCAGTGTGGCTGGGGCGACCAGTCGGCATTTCCTGCCCGAATCTGTCACCTTCCGCCTGAAATCTGGGTAGTGTTCAGGCTCCAGTGAATAGCAAGTCAATAATTCTTTTTCTTCCTAAACTCATCAACCTAGAGGTCTGGGGTGAGGGATGCTCATTGAAAATTCCTCATGAGATCTTCCTTCCCTCCCCATTCTCCCAAGTCCATACAGCCAAACTGGCATCAGAATGCTCCCCACTGTGAAAGACACTAAGATGCTGCCCCAGGGTTGGGCGGAGGGGAGTAGAGGAAGATAAAGAGGTGCAAATGTATTACTAAGCCAACCTCTTCGATTTCTCAGAGGCAGAATAGGGTTCACAGCAGGAAACTGTTAGGTCCAGAGCCTCCTGTGTAGCAAAATGCTATTTATTTTGAGCATCTGGGTGCAGATGGGTGGAGGCCAAAAGAGTGTCCACCACAAGAGAGGGGAAAGCGTTGGGTTTTATAGAGGGTTTTTCCGGGGAGTGAAACACCTGAAGAGATAGGGGAGGGGGGTAGCTTTGTCCTTATGGGTAGTGGGGGCAGGGATAGGAATGCTGTTGTCGCTGCAGCTGTCTGTGGTCCTGCACCTGTCTGTGGTCGGAGTTAGATTTACAAAAGCAAACCTAACAGAAACAACATTGCATCACTGTGTACACAAATAGCTTTGACAAGCTCTAAGAGGAGCTGGGTTCAAATCTCATCTGATCCACTGGTTATGTAGCCTCGGGCAAGTAATTCATCTCTTCGTGTCTACGTTTCCATATCTGAGGAGCTGGAACAAATATAATACCTGCCTCAGAGAGCGATGTGAGAGGTGCACGAGATCAGGTGTGCAAAAACACTTAGCAGAGTGTCCAGCACGCAAAGGGTCCCCTCACCTCAGATGGGCAGGACCTCACTGTCCGCCCTGTGGTTCACCCCAAGGGCACAGAGCACTGTCTGGGAAGGGGAATGTGGGCCGCAGGAGTTACAGGGACATGATCCCTCTGCCACTTCCCATTCACACACACCCAAAAAATATTCTTGTGAAAATAGTGGATATTAAATCTGTGGTTAAAGAAAGAAAATCAAGGTTCATGTGTTCCATCGGCCTAACTCCTCAGGAACAAGGACCTTCTGTTTCCTGCTCAACACCGCAGCTCGCCGCACAGCAGAAGGTCACTCGTTGGTGAGCGTGACTTTGTGCTAGTGTATTAACCACGTCCTATATTTTCTGTGTTCTGATGCTTTCACATGTGGGGCCTTGCGGATCTAGAAGGGACTGCCCCCAGGAAGGGTAGCCAACTCCCAGAGAGAGTCAACAGCCCACCTGGGAAGGCAGCTCTCCAAGGCAACCAGTCCAGAGCCCACTCCCCCGCCACCTCCTCTATTGGGCTTTCACACTCCGGGCCACTGTCCCCCTGCTCTAATCTCCCCAGGGTCAGGGACCAGACAACTAAGGACAGCCGCCACACCCAGAGCCTGCTGAAATGATGCAAACTAGCCAACTCTAACGCTGCTGGCCCTGGCCCCTTCCTTCCTGTGGAAGCCACAATACAGGCTCTTCCCCTCGCTCCCTCCGGGCTGACCCTGGTGCTTTCCCACATGCCCCCCATGGCATGGTGTGCCCCTTCCTCTAGGAAACTGAGCAGCAAACTATCTTTTCAATGGCAGTCGTCTTTTGAGATGTTGGTCTTGCCATACCTGAATAATAATAAAACTTATACTAACACAGCTGGGCATTGAGAATTCGAACAAGGAAAAGAGAGCACCTCATGGTCTTTTAAAATGAGAGCCACATTAAGCCACCAGCCAGGCAGTCAGCTACCCTGAGCAGATTTCTGGAGGGCGTGGCAGCGTCATTAGAATAACTCACAGTATAGTTTAGGTCTATCCAGGATTCCCCACGTGGCAGCACGTAAACCCGCCCCACTTCCTCCAGAATAGAAAGCGCCCTGGAGCAGACTTGTGAGCTGGTCCTAGGCACAAAGGCTCTTTGTCACGAGCGTGCGCGCACAAACACACACACACACACACACACACACTCCCCCCACGAGGCAGCCATGGTCATGTGGACACCCTGAAGCTGTGTGCTGAGAAAGGCCAAAAATCAGCAAGGACATCAGAGATGCTAAAATCAATGTTATGCATGGAATGTTTGTGTCCCCCCAATATTTATATATGGATCCCTTAATCCCAATGTGATGGTATTTGTGGGTGGGACCTTTGGGAGATAACTGGGTCACGAAGTGGAGCCTTCCTAAGTGTGATCGTGCTCTTATAAGAAGAGACAGGAGAGCTCACTAGCGCTCCGTCTGCCGTGGGAGGAGGCAATGAGAAGACCGCAGTCTGCAACCTGGAGGAAGGTCCTCCCCAGGACCCGCCGCTGCTGGCACCTGATCTCAGACTTCAGCCTCCAGAACTGTGAGAAATACATTCCTGTTGTTTATAAGCCACCCGGTCTATGGTACTTTGTTACAGCAGCCCAAACTAAGAAGCTCAGCCACACAGAGCCTGGTGCTTTCCACCAGGACCGTAATTTATGTTTCTACCTAAAACATAAAGCCTTTAGTATGGTGATCGAGGAGCCTTCTGCTTCAGAATGATTGCGGAGACAGACAGAGGAACAGAGTGTGAAGAAGAAAAGGGAGAGAAGGGAGGGAGGGAAGGAGAAAGGGAGGGAGGGAGAGAGGTTGAAAGAAGAATTGTAGAAGAGCAGGAAAGTGTTGGATAAATGAAATGGGGCGGGCCAGGGGAACAATGCTAAAGCTTAATTTCCACAAGGTTTGTGTGTCAGTTTGCTGGGGCCGCCATAACAAAATATCACAGACTGGTTGGCTCAAACAACGGAAATTTATGTTCTCACGGTTCTAGAGGTTTGAGATCCAAGATCACGGTGTTGGCCTGCTGGTTTCCCCTGAGTCCTCTCTCCTTGGCTTGCAGGTGGCTGCCCTCACACTGCGTCCTTACCCGGGCTTTCCTCTGTGAGTACACATCCCTATTGTCCCTTTGTGTATGCAAATTTCCTCTTCTTATAAGGACATCAGTCAGATTGGATTAAGGCCCACCTAATGTCCTCATTTTAACTTAATCACTACAACTACGGTCCCATTCTGAAGCACTGGGAGTTCAGACTTCAACATATGAATTTAGGGAGGACACAGTTCAGTCCAAAGCAATTGGTAACTTTAGCTATGAGGCAGGCCAGTGCATTGGTACAAAGCCTGGATTTCATTCTGACTACAGCCATGTACAAGCTGTGTGACCTTAGGCAAATGTCTTACCCTCTCAGTGCCTGATTTTCCTTATCTGTACAAATGCAGGTAATATAATAGTATCTACCTTACAGATATTTTTATGAGGATAAAAAAGGAACTAAGAACAGTGACAGGCATTTTTTGCAGCCCCAAAAATGTGTCTATCCTTATAAGTATTATCATTTCAGTGGAATTTACTTCTGCCCTTAGTTGGATCACTTATACCGTTGAGCTATTACATTATTAAGTATTAAATGTCCAATTTCCTTAAGTACTAAGTTTGACAACTGATATCTCTGACATTTGACTTTAATACTTCTTGGGGGTTTTTTGTTTGTTTATATTGTGAAGATACATCCTCATTCTTTCAAATGCATGTTTTGGCTTGTGATTATCTTTCAAATTTTTTAAGAGCAATTTTTGTGAAACCATGGATAAGTCAAAAATTTGTGTTATTTTTGCATATCAGTGCCATCATGGAACCAATGCAGCGCAGACAGCTTGAAATGTCAGTGAAGTTTCTGGGAAGGTGGCTAATGAATGCACAGTACACTGACGGTTTTAGAAGTTCCATTCTGGTGATTTTAATTTTGAAAATGAGCCATGTGGGTGACCTGAGACCCAGGTGGATAATGATGAGCTGAAAGCTGTAGTGGAAGTGAATCCATCTCGACCTACACACGAACTAGCAGCAAGTTTTGATGTTACTATTCCAACAATATTGGACAATTTGAAACAAATGGGCGACGTAAGGAAGCTGGATAGGTGGGTTCCACATGAATTAAATGAGCATCAGAAAAGAAACTGTCTCAAAGCATTCCTTTCTTTGCTGTCATGACACAAAAGTGAGCCAGTTCTATACTGTATTGTGATGTGTGATGAAAAATGGATTCTTTTTGAGAACTGCAAACGCTCAGCACAATGGTTGGATAAAGATAAAGTGCTGAAACACAGTCCAAAACTGCATATTCATTAAAAAAAAAAAAAGCTAATGGTGTCTGTTTGGTGGTCCAGTGCTGGCATTATCTCCACTACGGTTTCATGAAACCTGGGCAGTCAATTACAGCGGATGTCTACTGCAATCATCTGGATGAAATGAAGAGGATTCTTGTAATTAAGCAGTTGAGATGGGTCAACAGAGACAGGCCAATCCTCTTGCAAAACAACACTCAACCATGTGTTGCACAAACAATGCTGCTCAAACTGCAGAAGCTGGACTTGGAAACTCTCTGTCACCCACCATATTCACCAGACCTTGCACCAACTGACAGCCACTTCTTCCAGGCTTTGGACCACTTCTTGCCAGAAAAAATATTCAGTTTTCAACAAGCTGTGGGAACCACCTTTTGAGATTTCATCACCACTCACTCCCCAGGCTTCTTTGCTGCTGGCATACACGAGCTATTGTTAAGGTGGCAAAACTGTGTTGACAGTTTAGTTGTATGCTTTGATTAATTGTACTGCTGCTTGTTTGAGATATAATAAACTAAACGTTTAATTCAAATTTGGAAATTTCTGATTTAATGACATAATACTAGCAAAGGTAACATTGTGAAATGAAAGATAACTCTAAATTGGCTAAAATATCAGTTTCTATCAGAAATTAAGTATCTTATTCTGAACATAAGGAAAGAACACTTTTAACTCAGAAAATCAGTTTCTTCTGCACTCATTTAATAAATGTTGAATGATATGTAAAGAATATCAGCTTGAGGGAAGCAACATTATTACCCTTTACAGGGTTTCTCAATCTCAGGGCAGCAAAACTTTAACCACAAGTCTTGGAGACATGCTCTAATCCAACCAAGCAAGGTATCTGGGCATAATATCAGGTTGCCTGGGCTGGAATATGAATAAAGCTAACAAATTCATGGTAATGGACTCAATCAGGAAACAAGGGATAAAGAAGAAGACAGTTAGCATGGAGCTGAGATAATAAGTGCTCTGAAGACTATTAGGCATCTACCCAAAAGAGCAAAAGATATTCTATAATAGAGACATCGGCACCCAAATGTTTATGGCAGCACAATTCACTATTACAAGGATGTGGAAACAACCCAAGTGACCATCGATTCACGAGTGGATTACTAAAATTTGGTGTATGTTTACAATGGAATATTACTCAATTATAAGAAACAACAGTGATCTAGTACCTCTTATACTTTCCTGGATTGAACTCCAGCCCATTATCCAAAGCGAAGTATCACAAGATCCGAAGAATGGGCTCCACTTGTACTCGCCATCAAATTGGCACTAATTGATTAACACTATGGTGCTCACATGGCAGTAATATTCTCCAAGGATTAGGGGGATGGGAGGGAAAACTCACAACTAAAGGACAAGGTGAGCATTGTAGAGGGGAAGGGCATACCTCTAACCCTCGCTTGGGTGAGGCAAAGACATAAAATGTAACCAAAATGTTTGTATCCTCATAATACCCTGAAATTAAAAAACAAATAAATAAATTAGTGCCCTGAAGAACAAGGATTCGGAGGTCTTTGTCCAGCACCAGCAAATGTACAGAGATGTTGAATCTGCTGACATATGTATCCCTCCCACTAGAGAGTTCTGCTTTTCCATGTAGGGCCAACATGGTTCATCTGATCTTACCACAGCCAGATTTATGCTTCCTGGATTTATGACCTTTAAAAAGATATTTAAATTCTGAGTTTCAGCTTCTTCAACTGTAAAATGATAATATCTTCTTTGCAAGGTTGCTGTTGAGATTAACAAAAAGGAGTATGAAGCACTCGGCATATGGCAGGTATTTTTATTAGTAGTAGTGTAATTATTATTCATCTCTGCCCCATTTCCATGCCAGGAAACAATTTTTGGATTATTAATTTGGTTTGCAGAAGCACTGATACCAGGATACAGAGCACCTCGTCTATCAGACACAATATCCCAGTCTCTGCTGTGGATGGGTCAATAAATCATCTTTCTGGTGTATGCATTGGACTCTTGTGAGTTTGGTTAGCTAAATTAGTCTGGTCAGTTGGGAACACTAGTAAAATTTAGCTTAAATTGATGTAAAGCTGAGGAGCAGACCATGGGATGGGCATCTGGTGTGGCCTTTTCCCAGTGTCTGGGCACCAGAGCTGCCGGCCCTGCCCTGCCCCTGCCCTGCTGGCCCTGCCACAGCTTAGTATTCTGTCTGCAGCAGACGAAGGATGGGAAAGCAAGAATTTGAGGTAAAAACCATTGTGCTCCCATCCCCTGCATCACACTCAAAATATGTGGTGAGACTGGATGAAGGAAATTATTGCAATTGCTTCACTTTTAAATACCTTTAAGTGTAGCATATCATTTGATTCTAGCATCAATGTTGTGGCTACGGAGAGGACAGTAAATTACTGTCTCTCTTTTATAAAAAGAAAAACAAAAACTTTGAGACAGTAAAGGTCTTCCTCCAAACCATACAGTTGTTAGCAGGTGGAGTCAGATTCCAGATAGATCCATCATAAGCTCTTGCAAAATAGTATAGGATCACATTTATACAAGACTTTGGCCAACTTTTTTAATACTACATTTTTAGAGGAAACCTCTCTTGCAATCATTTCTAATAAGGTAGTAAAAGGTTGTAATGGAGAATGAAACATCATATTGTAAAAAAGAGGAGAAAGAGCAACATTTTTCACAGTAAGTTGTAAAAATTAGACTGAACTTTGACCTTAAAAACATGTTCTGGCAATGGCTGGGTAGTTCCTATTTCACCAATCTTCCCACAAATGACAACTATAAACTCTGGAGGAAGTATAAAAATAATTACTCGCAGGCAGCAAGAACAAATAAAAGCAGGAACATACTGGAAGGGGATGGACACCTGGAAGAAGGAAAGACACTGGGTGAATTTCCCATTTTGAAGGTTCTTAACCTTGAGAGGAAGTCTCAGTCTGTACTATGGGGTGGCTAAGCCAGGGATTAAAAAAAATTGTTTAGTTTAACTGGCTTGAAGAAGAAGAGAACTGAGATTGGGAAGAACCAGTAATGGAAAATGAGGAGGGAAATCTCAGAAAGGAGAGAGCCAGAGAACCAAATTCTGTGTATAAACATTGCCCAACTCCCTTGACGACCTCTGAATTGAATTTCCGCAGCCCAGCTCTGGGCTAGAGGAGAACAGAGAAGACAGAGTTTGCCGTTTGAGTTCAGTAAGTTAACTGCCTGCCCAAATAAAACATAAGTGCTTTTCATAGTAACATAGCAGAATCCAGAATCTATCTAATAGATCATTCATAATATCCAGGACACATTCTAAAATTATTTGATATACAAATACATGGGAAAATATGACTCATACTTAAAGACAATCGGCATATACTAATTCTGAGATGAACCAGAGGTTGGAAATAGTAGACAAAGGTTTTAAAGCAGCTACTTTGACTACAGGACATAAAAGAAAATACGCTTATAAGTGATACAAAGAGAGAAAATCTTGGTAGAGAAATAGAAAGCATTAAAAAAAAAGATAGAATAAAAAGTCTGCGACTAAAAGTATAATACCTGAAATTCAAAATTGACTGGATGAGTTTAAGAGCAGATTGGAGATGCCAAAGTAAGAATAAACAAGAAGATAAAATAAAAATTATCAATCTGAAAAACAGAGAGGAAAGATGTATTTGAAACCTCAGGGAACTGTGAGACCCCAGATAACAACAGAATCCGGCCATACATCGATACTGGTGGTCATATGTAATTGTTCCAAGGCGATCAGTTGGCCAATGTCCCAAAGATAAGAATAATGTCTCTTTCCTTGGAGAAGAAACTCTGGATTACCTCATTAGATGTAATGCAAGACAAATTTCCAGGAACACTAAGAAATTGGGTGATAAGGGTGAGATAAGCTTGGAAATGCTGAATATGTGCAATTTACGGAATATTAATATATCCTTTCTTGGAAATACATGAAGTTAAAAGCCTTGTGGAAGACATGGACTGAAAAAGTCTTGTTAGTGTAAAAAGAGAAACTGAATTACAAAAAGGGACTCAGCTTTTTTACAGAGGCTCACATTTAAGTCTTGGTCTGCACACCGGATGCCGGACCAGGAATCAGTTGCTTGACAACCAGATCCTGCAACTTCAGCTGGTCAGAGGAGGTATTTTTTTTCTATTAGGTCTTGTAAAAATCTCTGCAACCCTAGGAATGCAACCTCAGAAAGATACAAGGCCTAAATGAATTAATGAAACTATCTATTAGCACATTTGCAACTGGTATTTGTAAGTGTGATCAGTTTTATAATTATTGCTATACTTCTGTGCATTTTTTCTGATTTTTAAGGTAAGTGAAGCATTAGGTAGTTTAGATTTGTGATCTTATTTGATGTTTAGAAGAGTTTGATTAAATGAGTTTGTAATAAATGCTTAAGCATTTGTATAACTTAATTTGTTAAGGGTGTAAGTTTTGATTTATTCATTTTAAGGAAGATATACTTAAAAGAATATTAATTATTTATGCTTGAAGTTTGAAGAGATGTTGTTTAAATTATAAAATCAATAAAATGAGCGTTAAATAATATATAAGTAGCTGCTAATGTTCTTTCCTGTTTGAGGTGCTTTTGTTCATGAAGAACCCAGTCAACAATTTTTTTGTAAAGTTCTATAGCAAATGTGAACAAAATCTAGAAGGAAATGGATATTTTACCATATTTCCATAATAGCATGTTACATGCTATTCAAATTCCAACTTAAGTAATTTCTAACTTTAGTGTTCTAAGTTCTATTTTCAGGAAATCAGTTTTAATTCTGTTCTGACAAGAGTAATAATACAGTACCATCTCAACAACTAGAGCTACAGATCAAGGAAAAAGGTCCTTTTTGCATTCCTGCCTGAGATTCATGCCCCATAAGAAACATGTTTGATGTTCAATGATATTTCCTTTGGATGGCCATATCTAACCACGTCTGTGAGGCTGGCAAAGGGCCCATACACAAGGTAGCCACCAGGTTTCGGTGAAAATGAATACCAAAACAAGGAGACCAAAAAGACAGATCCTTCAAACTGGCCGCAACTGTTTTCTCCCTACACATATCTTTTTTTTTTTTCTCATAATTCTTTTACCTTGCTTTACCAGTTTGCAGAATAATGAGCTACTTGCTGTCCTAGCAATATTGAAAAGTGATTAAGTGAGAATAGTGTCAGTATCATAAACTTATGAATATTTTTTATAATAATCATGTCATTTAATTATGTCCATGATGACAAATCACCTAGCGAACAATTAATCACATGTAAACGCTTCTAGAAGGTGCCAAGCCCTGTCTCATAAAATCCAGCATTAAACTCAAACATCCAGAGGACAGGATCCACCCCCGTTTCCCGCTTACAGAGTGTCTGCCGTCTTAGCTGTGCATCTCCTGGAACCTGCAGGTCGCGGTGCAGCAGAGGCTGTGGCAGAGTCACCCGGACCTCCCTGGGCAGAGGAGACAAAGCAGCGAACTCAGACCCAGGACCTCAAACTCTGACCAGAGCAAGACACAAAGGCCCCGCCAGATCTCAGAAGCATAAACTTATAAATTTTAAGATAACTTATATACATATATTAATTTACTAGAGTCATTGTGTCCTTTGGAGATGACCCTAGTCATTCTTTTTAGTTGGAGTCAAATATACATAACACAAAATTTGCCGCTTTAACCATTTCTAAGTGTGCAGTCCAGTGGCACCATGTCCACTCACATAGCTGTTGTGGCACCCGTCACCGTTATCCACATCCAGAACTATTTTCATCTTTTCAGACTAAAACTCTGTACCCATTAAACAATAGCTTCCCATTCTCCTGCTCCCTAAAACCCCTGGTAACCACCACTCTCCTTTCTCTCTATATAAATTTGACTACTCTAGGTACCTCGTGCGAGTGGAATCATACAATATTTGCCTTTTTGTTAATGGTTTATTTCAATCAGCATAATGTCCTCAAGGTTCATCTGTGTTGTAGCAAGTCAAAACTTTCTTCCTTTTTAGGGCTCAATAGTATTCCATGGTGTGTATATACCGCATTTTGTGTATCCATTCGTCTGTTGATGGACACTTGAGCGGCTTATACCTTGAGGCAATTGTGAGAGATGCTACTATGAACATGAGTGTACACATATCTCTTTGGGATCCTGCTTTGAACTCTTTTGGGTATAAACCCAGAAGTGGAATTTCTGGATCATATTGTAATGTTTAAGTTGTTTTTTTTTTGTTTTTTTGTTTTTTTGAGATGATGAGACGGGCTCTGTCACCCAGGCCGAAGTGAGGTGGCGTGATCATAACTCACTGCAGCCTCTAACTCCTGGTCTCAACCAATCCCCCCATCTCAGCTTCCCTAGTAGCTGGGATTACAGGCACACGAACATGTCTGGCTAATTTTTTCTTTTTCTTTTTTTTTTGGAGACAGGTCTCCCTGTGTTGTCCAGACTGGGTCTTGAACTCTTGGCCTCAAGCAATTCTCCTGCTTTGGCCTCCCAAAGTGCTGGGATTACAGGCATGAGCAACTGCGCCTGCCTATATTTAAGTTTTTGAAGAACCAACATACTGTTTTTCATAGCACCTGCACCATTTTATATTTCCACCATCTGTGCTCAAGAGTTCCAATTTCTCCACATCCTCACTAACACTTGTTATTTTAGGAGGGATTTGGGTGGGTTTTGTTTGTTTATTTTTTAACTGTTGCCATTTTAAAGTGTCATGTTTACATTCCTGCCCCACAAGAAACCTGTTTACTGTTTGATCATTTATTTTAAATGTCCATATCTAAGCTCATCTGTTAGGCTGGCAAGGGGCCCACCCACAAGCTGATGGGGAGTAACTGCTTAATGGGTACAGAGTTTCTTCAGCACATGATGAAAATGTCTGGGAACTAGATAGAGGTGATGGTTGCACAACATTGCAAATGTACTAAAGGTCACTTAATTGTAGACTTTAAAATAGCTAGTGGTTAAATTTGTATTATGTGAATTTTACTTCAATTTTTTAAAAACTCAATGAAAGGAGGAAAAAATAAGATAACTGCTGGATGAGTAAGAGAGAGTTTTTGATAAAAATAATATTTATCAAGAAGTCTGAGGATGCAAAGTAAAGTGATGAGGCTACAGTCATAAACTGAAATGCTAGACCTGTCCCGTGACCTTTCACACTAGACGGAGAAGGATAGAAGGGTAATGAATAACTTTATCGTGATCCTTTCAAATTCGTCTCAGTTTAACTTCGGATATCTGAGACCAAAAGGGTAAATAAAAATCATCACAGCCAGTAACTTAACTATATAGACTTCAACGACAGACTGTTTTAAAAAATAATAAAAAGCACAATGTCACCTAAGCCATTATCACATTCAGGTCACTTATTACCTCTGCAAAGTGGAACAGACCCCTACTGACTTTCATGGCTAAAGTGAAATTTTCTCTCAGAATTTGATCAATGCTTCCGTAGCAAGTAATCAAAGTAATTAAACAATAGTAAATATAATTTTTGCCTAACAGATGGGGCACAATTTTAAGATTGCTAATAGCTGGTATTGGTAATGTGTGGAGCATCATACTCTCATCTAGTGATATTAGTAGTATAAATAAAATCAGCTTCTCTAGGGAGTAATTTGACAATGCATAATTCATTTTTAATATGCATACCTTTTACCCAACAATTTTAATTCTGCAAAGTTATACTAAGGAAATAGCTGGAAGATCATAAAAATTATACGTACAAATGTATTCATCACAGTGTTATTCAAATTAGTGAAAAACTAAAAAGCATGTTTTCTCAATTCTTAATAGAGAATTTATTAAATAAATTATGGTATGGCCACACAATGGAATGTTGCTATGCAGATCTAAAATAATAATGAAGATCAATATTTATTATAAAGAAAATGCCCGTGATATGTTGTTCTTTTTAAAAGATTACAAAACAGCCTGCATAATATAATCACATATTTTATATATGCATAGAAAAATATGGGACAAGCACACATCAAAATGGTAATAAGAATGTCAGCAAGACGGAGGAACAGGAAGCTTCAGGCCCTTATTCTCCTAGAGTAACACCAAGTTAAAAACAATAAACAGAGAAGAATACCTTTGTGAGAACTTTAGAGACTAGATAAGATATTACAGCACCCAGACCAATGTAAAACCCATAAAGAATTCCAGCAAAGGGGGTAGGAAAATTCATGGCATTTTGTGCACGTGCCCACGTCACTCCCCCATCCAGCCTAGCGCAGCACAACTAGGAGGAAATTTCCCACACTGGGGATCCTCCCTCAGGACAGAAACGAAAGGGTAGATCAAGCGTCCAAAGTTCTGGCTAAACTGAGG
>CAUYSK010057020.1:0-14092 GCA_963575035.1 Avahi laniger | reverse complement strand
CCCTGGTCATCATGGAAACTTGAGACAGAAATTAAACTCGGTTTTAGAACAACAAAAAGAGTTGCATTTTTTTGCACGTGGCAGTTGGTGGACTGACGTGAGTACCAGTGACAAATCAGTGTGAAAAATCAAGTTCATGGTGGTAGCAGGGAAGCCTGGTACCACTAACACAGCCACAGACAACCTCAGGCACCACTGAGTGTCCACATCTCCCACCATCCAAGCAGGGGTTCCTGGAAGTAAGACGTCTAGGCGCAAAATGCTCAAGGCTGTCAACGCAATGCAGACGCGCCGTCTTCCAGAAAGCACACACTAATTCCCACCTTTCCAGCTGGGAGTAAACAACCTGTCTCACCCTGCATTCCCCCGCATCACGGATTATTGTTTCATTCATCTCTGCCAATTTGCCACAGGCAAAAAATTAATCTCGTCTCCACTTGCTTTCTTTGGTTATGGAGTGAGGTGACGGCGTGCTTCGGGGAAGTCAGAAGCATTAAGACAGTGAGACGGCGTGTGTGCACGTGTGTGCGCGCAGGGTGTTTGCCGCAAACGCCCATGATGGCCAGCGGGGCTCCTCTCCTGGGAACACGGCCGCCCCCCGCAGACAGCACCGTTCTGTCACCTGTCACTCGGGTTCTGTTCCCTCATCCACTGGGGGGGGAATAGCGTCTGTCTTGCAGGAAGGAAGAAGCGGATATTTCTTTGTTGTTTGCCTCCTTGGCATCCTTCTTCCTTCTTCCCATCATCCTAAATTTCCTGGCCTTGGGGTTTGGCCTTGGGAGGACTTGACTGGCTCAGACCCATCAGTGCCTTCCACCTCCCTGGGCATGGTGATTGGTTCAGGAATGGACACATGTCCCCAGTCTGACCATCCACAGGCTCAAACCTGGATTTGAGCTATGGAGTGGAGTGGACTCTCTCATTACCCACGGATGTGAAGGAAGAAGCTTCTGGTGACCATCTTGGAGGCAGGAGGGATGGGTCTGCTGTGCGTGATGCTGACACGGAGGAAGCGGAGCTGAAAAGTAAAGAAAGGGAAAATGCATGGGTCCTATCCATACCCATCAATGCATAGCGGCTGGATCAATCCTTGCCTGAAGGAGACCCTACCTCTTTTATAGTTACGTAAGCCAGTGGATTCGCTTTAGTATCAGGTTATTAAATATGGAATGTCTGATTTCCTTAAGTACTAAGTTTGACAGTTGATATCTCTGACATTTCACTTTGATACTTCTTGTTTTATTTTTATTGTGAAGGTACATCCTCAGTCTTTCAAAAACACAGTTTGACATGTGATTATCCCTCAAAAAAAATTTTAGAGCAATTTTTTGTGAAACCATGGTTATGTAAAAAGTTTATGTTATTTTTGAATATGAGTTCCATCATGGAACCAATGCAGTGCGGACAGCTCCAAATATCAACAAAGTGATGGGGAAGGATGTGGCTAATGAACGCATAGTATGTTGGTGGTTTGAGAAGTTCCATTCTGGTGATTTTAATCTTAACAATGAGCCACGTGGGTGACCTGAGACCAAGGTGGATAATGATGAGCTAAAAGCTGTAGTGGAAGCGAATCCATCTCAACCCATGCATGAATTAGCAGCAAGGTTTGACGTTACTACTCCAACAATATTGGACCACTGGAAACAAACGGGCAAGGTAAAGAAGCTGGGTAGGTGGGTTCCACATGAATTAAACAAGCATCAAAGAGATACTGTCTCCAAGCTTGCCTTTCTCTGTTGTCATGACATAAAAGTGAACCATTTCTATATGGTATTGTTACGTATGACGAAATATGGATTCTTTTGGACAATCACAATTTTGGACACAAAGGTTGGATAAAGACAAAGTGCCAAAACACAGTCCAAAACTCAATATTCACCGAAAAAAGCTAATGGTGTCTGTTTGGTGGGCCAGCGTTGGTATGATCCACTACAGCTTCATGAAACCTGGTCACTCGATTAGAGCAGATGTCTACTGCGACCAGCTAATTGGGTGAAATGATGAAGATGTTTGCAATGCCAGCTGAGATCGGTCCAATCCTCCTGCAAGACAGCGCTCGACCACATGTTGCACAAACAACGCTGCTCAAACTGCAGGGGCTGGACTTGCAAACTCTCTGTCATCCGCCGTATTCGCCAGACCTTGCACCAACTAACTACCGCTTCTCCCAGTCTTTGGACCACTTCTTGCAAGGAAACATACTCAGTTCTCAACAAGCTGCAGAAAACACATTTCACGATTTCATCACCACTCGCTCTCCAAGCTTCTTCGCTGCTGGCATAAACAAGCTACCGTTAAGGTGGCAAAACCGTGTCGATAGTTTAGGCACACACTTTGATTAATTGTACTGCTTCTTATGTGAGATATAATAAACTACACTTTTGATTTGAAATTGAACATTTCATATTTAATGACCTAATATTTAAGCCCATTGAAATGGGTTTTCTGTCACTTGCAACCCAAATTATAGCACCGAGGGTGGGTGTTAATGCGGGCACAGTGCCGGGTCTGGCACAGAAACGGCACTCGGAAGACCACAGCCTTGTGCACGGTGGGTAGAGCAGCAAATCAAGAGCACGGGCAAGACAGATCTGGGTTCAAATCTCAGTTGCATCTCCTCCATGCTCTGCTGTGTGACCCTGGGCAAGTGATTTTACCTCTCTGAGACTCAGTTTGCTCATCTGTAACTTGAGGATGATAATATCTGCCTTCTCGGGGTTTATGAGAATGAAAATAAAATACATACAAAGCTCTCCAAACTTCCTACCCTGTAATAAATACTTAACAGATTATCCTCATTATTTATTAATGATATGTTGTTACAGTCATTTTTATTATGACCTTTCTCCCATGTTTGGCAGTGAGCATCTTCGGGGAAGGAGGGAGTTTGAGTGGCCTTGTGTTTCTATCGCAGCGACCTGAGTTATCACTTAATTGTCAGTTGTGTGCTATGTGTTGCCTCCTGGACCGCGGTGACAAGCTCCCTGAGCGCAGGGGCCGGGACGAATGTCAGAGCTCTGCGGAGGGTAGAGCAGCCATGTGTCCCAAATCCCTCCTCGACGCATCAGTGAATCATAAGACCTGCCGCGTCTGAGAAGCACCACACCTGGCAGGAGGCCGTCACTCTCCAGTTGTGACAGATGCGGAAACTGAGGCCCGGCTTGGCGATGGGGGGTCGAAGGCCCCAGGACCACAGTGGCAGTGGTGGAAGCCACATTTGCCCCCGGGTCTGTCTGACTCCAGGGCCACGTTCTGTGCACGAGTCTCAGCGTGGGCACTGGTGCTGGTGAGAGGCACCGCGGAGCCGTGGTGCCCTCGAAGGGCGGAGGGACAAAGGCGGCCCCGGAACAGACTGGGCTGCAAGGTTGGAGGCACACCGACTTCATCACTGCCGTCGTTAGCATCGTTTAAATGCGCATAGCTCTAGACCTCGGTTCTGGTCGCTGCAACTTCAGAGAAAACAACGGCAAAGCTGGGGAGGGGTTAGTGGGGGAGGGGCGCGGAGTCCGGGCCTCTCGGTCTGGGGCTCCGGCCTCTGCCCCTGGGAAGCTGCACAGAAGGTGAAGGGGGCTTGTGCCCCGACACCACGGCCTCCCCTCAAGGTGGCTCACTTGGAACCAGCAAGAGGCCCCTGACTCCCACACAGGCTGTGAGCACCCAGAGGGGGCAGTGGCCTGAGAAGGCCCAGAAGGACCTGGAATGTTCCAGAAATGGATCAGAAAAGGGAAATTGGAGAGGTTCCCTCACCTCAGGCGACAGGCGACAGGCACGGCAACAGCTCCTGGTGACTCGGCAGGGACATTGCAGAAACCGGAGCCCAGAGAACGGAGCAGCTCATCCGGGGTCCTGCGGCGGGGCTGGGGAAGCCCATCGGCCTCGCAGCCTGTGCTCTCTCCTGGCCCAGGAGCCTCCTTCTCAGAAGACACGGACAGCCGGCGCCCCTCCTGCCCCCGGGCAGTATTGGGGGCTCCCATCTGTCTCGGAAGACTGAGATGGGACATCCTGCTCTCCTGCCCCCTCTGCAAGGCCTGAGCAGGCCCGAGAGGCTTAGGATACCCGCTGGACAGATGAGGAAACTGAGGCTCAAGGGGAGCATGGTATGCCCCGTCACCCAGCCCGCAGGAGGTGGCATAGAGGTTTGATTCCAGGTCTGTCCCCACCCCCTGGTCTCCCCTGGGCAGCTCCAAACTTCCACTGCAAAGCCGGGGGCTGGAGGCACCTCCCGGCCGGGCCTGAGTGTCTGACAAGGTGGAGGGGACCCCGAGCTTCTGCAGAGGGTCCCTCGGGGCACAGAAACACCGAGGGGTGAGGCCAGACACCTCCTCCTTCCCCAGGCTGAGGGAGGCAGAGGTGGCAATTTATGAGCACCGTGGGACCAGGGAACGATCTCTACAGACACCCAGCGCCTCTGAAAGCGTTTAACTCACTTCCCTTCCCTCCTCAGCCTTCCTCTCCGGCCCACGGCTATCGATCCACCGCGTTCGCTGCTCCTCCCAGCACCGCCCGCGCAGCCGGCCACGCCACCAGCTGCAGCTTCACCTCTGCAACCGGGTCCCCTCGCCTGGAACTGCAGATGACGACAGCAACGCCCACGGCACCGTTCGCAGGGTGGCCGCTGCACCTCACCGGCCTTGATAAGTCGGTTTCTTTCCTGCGGAGAAGCAGCCACAGGCTCGAGCCTACGCTCCCCAGGCCAGCGCATCCCTGCCCGCCCCTCGTGGCGAGGCTCCAGGGGGACCCTCGCTGTGCCTTTGCTGTGCGCCTTCCCTCCCTGCCCTCCCAGAGTCGCGGACGTCCCTTTCCTCAGGAGCCATTTCCCCGAGGTTCGTTCCCTGTCGTCCAACCAGAGCTGAGGGCAGGGCCCAGCCTGTTCTGAGAGCTCAGTGAGCAGTCGTGAGTGACTGACCAACCAGCGGGAGAAGCCAGACCCAGCAGGATGCTGCCAGGAAACCCCTCCTCCAGGAAGCCTTCCCTGACCCTCCACCTGGATTGGGTGAGGGGCTTCTCATATGAGATCCCCTAATACCCAGGACTGTAAAATAGCTATAAAGTGTAGGTTCTGGGGTCCAAATCTCAGCTCTGCACTGATATGGCTGTGTGTCTTTGGGCAAGTGGCATAAGCTCTCTGTGCCTCCGTGTCCTCACCTGTAAAATGGGGATGACAGTAACAGTGTCTGCCAGATCTCATCATCGCGAGGTGTCAGGACACACGCACAGCCCACCGCGTGGGGCCAGATGCATCCAAAGAGAACCATCTCCGGAGATTTCTCCAGAGAGCACAGATGGCCCCCAAACCCTCCCCTCCCCACCAGCCACCTAGGACCGTAAGCAGCAGTGTCCGTCCACCTCTGTCCTGTGCCTGGCGGTGCCCAGACTTGGGGAGCTTGGTCAAGGTGAACCGAGTGATGTCATCAGGAGAAAGACTGGGGGAGTCACCCTCCGGAAGAGTTCTATGAGGGGGCGGCCGTGGCTCAGAGCCAACGGGTCTCCGGCGTCTCCCGGCCCCGCCCACCCGCCCCATCCATGCAGAACGCACCCTGCCGACCTGCGGAGCCACATGCAACCGTAAATGTTCCATGGAGCATGTGGTCTTTAGTGCTCCGGCCTTGAGCTGCATAAACAAGGTTGTAAAATTTAAAGTCAAACCAGGCTGGGATCCCGCAGGCAGCCGTGCCGACATCACAGACAGACAGTGGCGGGCGGGGGCAGGAGGCGGGGGCAGGGCTGGGACAGAGGGAAGGGGCAACGTGGCCCCACCTGATGGCTGCTCACGGTGACTTGTTTTGTAATCCTTCGACCTGAGATGACCAAATGGAAGCAGGCCAGCATCCAGACCTCCCGCTGTTCAAGGGGGTCAGGTGTTTTGTCTCTTCCAAAGAGAAACGGCCGGGCGTGGCGGCTCACGCCTGTAATCCTAGCACTCTGGGAGGCCGAGGCGGGCCCCCGTCTCTAACAAAAGTAGAAAGAAATTAATCGGACAACCAAAAATATATAGAAAAAATTAGCCGGGCATGGTGGCGCATGCCTGTACTCCCAGCTACTCAGGAGGCTGAGGCAGGAGGATCGCTTGAGCCTGGCAGTTTGAGGTTGCTGTGAGCTAGGCTGATGCCACGGCACTCTAGCCCGGGCAACACAGTGAGACTCTGTCTCAAAAAAAAACCAAAGAGAATCAATGCTCCTCTTGTTGACCAACGAGGGACCCCGCACAGGGTTGCACATGTTGGGGCTTCAGCCTCAAGTGAACAGGACGAAGTCCTTGCCCTCCGGGAGCTTCCATTCTAGAGGGAGAACAAAACAAGCAAACGAGTAAGTTGCAGCAATTTTGATACCGATCAGTGTTAGAAAAATGAGATTGGGAGGGAAGCCTCCTTCCAATGGGGGGTCACGGTGGAACGACACCCCAGTAACCTGGCAGGAGCCCCAGCCCTCGGAAAGGAGGTGTTGGCCTCAGAGCTCTGCGCCTAGCGCAGGCGGTGGCTCCAGCCTTCCTCCCTGCCTCCCTCCACTGCAAACCGCGGAGCCGTTTGCGGCTCTGACCCACCCCACGCAGCCCGCCCAGTGGGGAGTCCTCACCAGCCCAGCTTCCGACTCCGGGCACCACTGACTCAGCCTGGCAACCCCGAGCCACCGTCCCGGGTTCAGATCCCACCTCTGCCGTTTACCAGCTGTGCGCCCCTGGGCAAGACATGTGCCTCATTCTCTGCGCTGTGGCCTGGGAATAATGGCGGTCCCTACCTGGCAGAGTCGCTGGGAGGATGCGGCGAGGCAGGGCACGGCGCACACTGAGTCTGTCGTGAGGGCTGGTGACGGTGGCCGTGTTTGTCGCCATCATTCCCTCCTTGCTGTGACTGGGTCCAGCTCTGCAGCCCACTCGAGCAGATCAGCCGGTCTGGAGCAGGGGCAGACACAGGCCCCAGGGACGCCAAGACTCTGGCTGCGCTGGGAAGAGAAGCAGCCGGTCGAGCCCTTCCGACTGGGATGCTTGGAAGGTAACCCTCATTTGTAAGGTAAGGGAGGCAGCGAAGGAAGGGAGGGGCATCTGATGGGCCTGGGCCTAATCCTGGCTTCGGGGCCATGTGGACTTGGCCAAAGAACTTACTCTCCCTAAGCCCCAAGGGCCTCATCTGGAAACGGGGAGAAGCCCGGAGTCCACCTCGCTGGGTCATCGCCAGGACCGAATGAGACGATGCGGGAAGTCGGCTCTCACTTCACGCAAGTTAGTAAAGTGAAATGGAGAGTCTCTGACTTTAAGATTGAGTGAACCCAAAACTCAAGCTTTTAAGATTCTAAATGATGAGTTTAACCCGAAATTCTTACTGGAATGTTGGCTCTGTGAGGACAGGGATTTGGTGTGGTTTGTTCATGGTTCTAATCCTGTGGCACATAGAAGGCAGGCAGCGTGTGTGTGTGTGTGTGTGTGTGTGTGTGCACGTGTGTGTGTTTGATGAATGACTCAATGATGCACGGATGAAGGAGTTGGCAAGGCCGACCACTCTCTGCCCAGCAGCTCCCAGTCAGCCCCCCTTCTCCTCCCGCCCACCCTTGCACCGGCACCGCCACGGCCCCCACGGGCCTCCCACCTTCCAGTCTCGCCTGCCTTCCCCTCCCATCCTAAAAATCTCATTTACAAAAAGAAAAGCAGTTCATTAACCAAATTGGGGGCATCCTGCTACAGGGCCAAGCTGTCAGCAGGCACAAAAGAAAGTCAAACCTCGGTCACTTGCAAAATTAACGAGGAGGAGCTTGGAGCGAGGGACGCGTCGGTGCTGGATTGCGGTGGGGCCTTCCCGGGACCGCGGGCCCCAGCACACCTGCCGCCCCCAGGGTCCCGCAGTGCTGACGGGCCCCTGGAGCGGTGAGGACCTCGGCAGGGGACGGACAAAATGACCAGGGAGGCCACCCACAGCCCCGGACCACGGCACGGCAGGAACCCGACGACGGTCACAGCTACGCTCCGACACCCCCCTCCCCTCCTCACCCCAGGACCCTCGAACCTGAGTCCAGCTACTCCTGCCTCATTAAGCAGCCAGCACAGGGCCCTGGGAAATATCTTAATTAGGTGGCCACACTGGCTTGCGTAAATTAATTTGATAAAAATAATGAAGTTCATCAGAGCAGAGCTGACAACGTTTCCAAGAGCAGCTGCCTCGAGGCCTGAGCTCTGCGGGTCGGGATCTGGGTGGTGGGGTCTCCAGAACACACTGTCCCCCCTGCCCAGGGGCATTTTATCCTCTGGAGGCTGAAGAGCCTGGGAAATCCGTCTTGTCCTTTAGGTGGTCTTCAATCCCAGCTTTGCCACGTGCCACGGAAATCAAGTCACCTGATTTCTAAGAGCCTCTGTTTTCTCAGCTGTAAAATGGGCCCGATGGTCCTGCCTCCTCCCACTGACGAAGTGAAATAATGCACACGAAGCACTGGACATGTGTCCGGATTGCATGCTGGACCCTCCGTACATGGTAGCAGTTATTTTTATTACTGAAATAAAATAATGGAAGAAAAATTTTTAAAAAATAAATGAATAAAATAAAATGAAATAATAGAAGCCCCCCTCCCCGAACCTTGGGTGTCCATTTGGAAAGTGACTCTTCTGGCTGAACCCTTACCTTCTGGACCTCCCTGAGCTCTGTCTCACGCTGGGCCTCTTGCTCCCTTTGGGTCCAAAGGGTTGAAGAATTTAGTCAAAGTCACAGCTGGTAAGTAGTCGATAGAGGATTTGAACCCAGGTCCTCTGACCCCAAAGCAAAGCCCGTCCACGTGCTAAGAAGGGCGGCTTGCGGATGTGCGATCCCATAGCCCATGGGGGGTGCCGGCACGTGAACACGTTGGACACTATCGGTCGCAGGGGGGATTTAAACAACCTCGAGATCACACTGGCGACAGACAGTGGGCAGAAAGACTGTTGGATTGGAGGTCAGGAGACCCGGCGCTCGGGCCCAGCTCAGCCACAACTGTCTACAGCACCTTGGCCAAGTCACACGCCTCTGAGCCTCAATTTCCCCGTCTGTAAAAGGGAAGTAAGGTGTCTGACTCTGAACACCTTTTCAGCCTGATTTGTCCCACCGATCGCCCTCTGAGCTACCTGGTCTTTGCTCTTTGGCACCTGAAATTTCTCACCACGCGTGCTGCGTCCTGGCACGATGTCATCCCGCGGGGACTGAGCACTCTGGAGCCACCCGCATTCCATTCCTCGGCGAGCAGCAGGAAGGACTAAGGGTAGGTGTCAGGGGTCCTCTGATCCCGCGCGAGGCAGTGTCATGGGGATGAAGGATCCTCAGAACCGAAGTTCTCTCCTCGGGATGCAGAATCCCGGCACCGGGGAGCGTGACAACTGCCGCCCGGCAGAGTAACAACAATGACGGCGCTAAGCGTTTCTCTTCCCCTCGCTAGAAACGAGGGAGATGCATCGGGTGTCTAATTAGCAAAATATTAGATAATTGGTGTAATCTGGTTCTATTCCCTTTTCGACAGCCTCTGCTGTGTCGTCCCGTTTCGAGCTTGAGCTGCTGGTGATATTGGGCTGGTAATTGTAATACCAAAAATGAAAAATCAAATCAGAGTCATCGGAGGCTCCCATTAAATTGATTTAGGGCTGGAAAAATTAATGGGATTCCCTGGCCTCCCCTCCCTCCGCCGCCCCGTCTCTGCCTGGCTCTGCCCCAGAGCAGAACTGCCACACGTCGAGAGGGAGTCAGGAATCCGCGGTTTTGTGAGCCACGGGTGCCGCCTCACTGGGGCTCTGCCTCTCGGCCTCTGACCCTGGGTGGCCTGCTCCCACCCTGGAAAACGCCCCGGAAGGCAGTGGCGAGAGTTCAGCAAGAGAAGAGAGCACAGCGCCCTGCACCGGGGCCTCGGACACAGCACACCTACATTTTCTCTCCTTTGCCGTGAGAGCCGAGCCTCTGAGGCCGAGAACAGCACAGCCCAGCCCGTGCTGTTTCTGAGCCAGATAAGGCAGAGACATGGAATCGGCATGAAGTGTATCCCATCCGTTCAAGGGACAGTGATCAACTCCAGCTAATTTAAGGGGGAAAGGAACATGAGAAGTCTAGAGGGAGAGCTGGCCCAGAGACGCTAAGAACCCAAAGGTGTCACCACCACCTCTTCTGTCCCTGTCTTGGCCTCCTTCCCTCCCCCATGGCGGGGACTGTTCCGTACTGAGCTGGGGCAGTGACGGAGGGGGGAACGTGACCACATAGATTCAGCGTTTACATCCTCCCAATTTAGCAATGTCAGAGGAAACAGAGAGTGTCTCTCACCCAGCGTCAATATGCAAAAGGGGAGGGGCCTTGATTTGTTCATCTTGGGCCACCTGCCTGTCTCCCTATCGCCAGGGCCTGTCATTATACTGGGCAGGCCCGGGGCCCACACCCACTCCTGTGGCTGAAGGGATAATGTATTTTTATGACCGACAACCCCACTGGGCCAGGGAGGATGCCAAAAGGATGCTTTCACTACCAAAAAGGAGGAGACGTGTTTACACAAAACAATCCACCCCAAAACGTAGCATCTTAAAACAACAGCCTTTGTTGTGCTCTCTCGTGACTCTGTGGGTTGGCTGGGCTCAGTTAGGTGGTTCTTCTGCTCAACATGATGTTGTCTAGATTTACAGTCGTCTGGGCAACGGACCAGGCGGCAACGTCCGAGATGGCTCACCAGGGTGTACAGAGCCTCAGCAGGGCCAGCTGGGATGGCTGGGACTCTCAGGTCCTCTGCCCACATGATTTCTCCATCAGGACCTGAACTTCTTACACGGCAACACAGGGCTCCCAAAAGCATGAAAGCAGAAGCTGCCAGTCCCAGAACTGGCGCAATATGACTTCTATCATATTCCATAGATAAAGTGGTCAAAGACCAACTCTGGTTTTAGGGAAAGGAAAATAAACTTCAGTTTTCAAGGAAGGGAAGTATCAAAGAATCTTTGACCATTTTTAACTCACCCTGGGCGGGTCGGGCAAACAAGGGTAGCAGGTGTGCACCTCGCGCCCATTTATCTGTGAATGAACTCAAGAAGCGCCCACGGAGGTCCTGCTCCGGGCCAGGCCGTGTGCAGGGAGCCGGGGCTAAAGTGCCTTCCCTCGATGGACACACGATCTTCGCCCTCACAGGCAGCTGCCCCGCCACCCTGCCACATTGCCGTGGAAACCTGTGGGCATGCTGGAGGCACAGGTGTTCCTACTGTTCCCTCCTTGCTCGTACCTGAGGCAATGTGGTGAAACACAGGAAAACAAGAGGAGTTCTCTCCCCGGGAGAGAAGGGAGGGTCAGGAGGCTCTGAGGAGGCCACGGAGGCCACTGCTGCCCGGGCTCCTAGGGCAGCCAAAGGTTGAGTTTTCACTCTCCTTAATCGGGATGGAAAGGTTCTGGAACCAAATTGACCTGTGTTTGAGTCCAGGGCCTCCAAAGACTAGTCACACGGCCTCAGATGGGTCACTTTAGCTCTCAGAACCTCAATTTGCCCATCTCTAGAATGAAGCTGATAATAACCCACCTCGTAAGGCACTGAGAGACAATGAACTAACACACCCGAAGAGTCTGGCACGGTGCCTGGCACATAGTAGGCACTGACTCAGCAGAGCCTCGTAGAATGGTTGCTACCACACCCCAGTCTACACCTGTGCCGAGGTCCGTGCTGGGCAGTCGAGGATGCCCTGCACTGTAGTGCCATCTTGGCTTCTTTAGCTGCTTTGCACCCAGGTGCCCAGAGCACCCCTTCCCCCCGGGCCTGGGCTGCACTGGGAACAGCTGGCCCCAGAGTCCTTGCCTGGTCTAATACTCCCACCCCTCTGAGGGCCTTTATGCCTGCCTGTGGGCATCAGGCCGGCTCGGGATAGACTCACACTCTATTTCATTTTACACACATTGAGTTTGGGCCTCTCGAACCTCACTTCCAGAGAAACATGCAAACGGATGCAAATGAGGTCCTGGTTTATGCAAAACAGCATATAAATGCACGGCCCTGGATTCGCCAAAGTAAAAAGCCTGGTCACCTAATTTAGCAGAAATAACAGGGGAAGAATATCGTATCTCTCCATCTGAGTTAGGTTCAGGCCAGAAGGAGCTCACGACACCTTGTGGGATGGAGCTGGGGGACCCCGGGTCCCCTTGGCCACGTCCCCACAGCCCTGGGCCTGAGAATAGAGTCCTGCTTCACAATGGTGCCCAGCCCCCTGCAGCCCAGCACCTGGACCTCCCTGCCCTCCAGGTGGGGTCCTCGGGGAGGGTGCCCCGGCCCCAGGCTCGGCCCCACCGCGCTCACAGCAGGGCGGGCCCATTACTGTATTGTCATGGTACAAACAGTCGTCACTGCTTGAGCACCTCCCCTTTGCCAGGCCCCACGCTGAGCACTTCACACACATCGTCCCCTTTAATCCCGGGAGCAGCCGGGTAAGTTCTGTCCCTTGCAGAGGGAGAAGCTGAGGCCAGCGAGGGCAGAGCACCAGGAGCGGAGCTGAGTGGGAGACCCCACATCTGTGAGGCCCGAACCAGCATCCTCTTCCCTATGCGCTGGGCATCACACAAGCTTCTCTTTCAAACCTCTGTCGCCCATGAGGCTGGAGGCTCAGCTCCAGGAGGGCAGGACCCTGTCTGTTCCCTCACCGCCCCGGCCCGGGCCCAGCCCAGAGCCTGGCACGCAGCCAGCGGTAGACACTGCTGAATGAATGAAGCCTGTGCTCTTGGATAGCACGTGCCCAAACACAACCGTGGCTTCTGCAGTTTAGACCACCTGCTCTCTGAACCCAGCCATGGCCCGCGATGGGATGTCTACCGACAGCACAGTGTATCCTGGGCTTTGCCCTGATTTTCCAAAATGCTGGGCACCAGGGTTTGTGCCCCCTAAGCCAGCAAGATGGGTAGAAGTTTCTACACAGACGGCCGGGCTCTCTGGCTGGCTTAAGGGGAGCTGTGCCACTCTAAAGAAGGTACTAAGGGCTCAGCATCTTGCCCAAGCGTGGAACACTCTGGGGCATCTCGGAATACGGATGGACACCGGCAGGCTCCCGCATGAACCAGTAATAATGCAGTTAACGAGGGCTCACTACGGGCCAGGAGCTGAGCATTTGAACTAGCTCGTGTCACGTCGCCAGTGCTGTGACCGCCCCCATGTTCTGGGAGAGGAAACTGAGGCCAAGGATTTGCAAGCATTCTTCAGCTTGCATTGGCAGGTGGGTGCCTGTTCTCAGGGGTCCTCAGGCAGCACAGTGGAGTGGGGAGAGCTGGGAAATGGGCTTCGTTTTGCAGCTGAGGCCGGGGCAGCAGGCAGTGCAGGGTTAAGGGTATGGGTGTTGGGCAGGTGCGGTGGCTCACTTTGGGAGGCCGAGGCGGAAGGATCGCTTGAGGCCAGGAGTTTGAGACCAGCCTGGGCAATACAGCTGGATCCAAAAAAAGCTGGATCCTGTCTCTCCCAGCCACTTATGAGGCTGAGGCACAAGGATCCCTTGAGCCCAGGAGTTGGAGGCTGCGGTGAGCTGTGATCGTGCCCCTGTACTCCAGCCTGGGTGACAGAGCAGGAGCCTCTCTCTAAAAGAAAATAAAAAAAGACGACTATGGCATTGAGTCTGCAGCCCTGGAGTCCTCTTCTGTGCTGCGAGATCACGGGCAAGCGACCCCACCTCCCTGACCTTGGTTTCCTCCGCAAAGTGGTGATAACAGGACCTCCCTCTGGGGGTGGTTGTGATGACTCATGTCATCAAGGGTAGAGAGTCCAGCACACTTGGACATCTGTTGGACAGGACTTGGGCTCACAGAGGATCACCTGGCGAACCGTGACGGAGCCAGGTCTCAAACCCAGGTCTCCCGAATTGAGGTCCGGCCCATGCCCTCAGGGGTGGGCACCTGTAAGGACCTGCCCAAGGACCTGCCCCAGTCCCTGCCCCTGCGGAGAATGAGCCAGCTGTCTGTCTGGAGAGGAGAGCCCACAATGACCACGTCGCTCACCAGGAAAGGCTGCATGGTTTCTATGGATATGAAGAGGTGACAACAAATAGCTCGGGTAATTATATTAATTTTCCTCAATTTACACATTCCTGCTATTTGCCGTTTCCCCAGGAAAGTGTAAATGAGGAGTGTAGAGTGGTTTGGCAGCACTGTAA
>CAUYSK010057018.1:0-49034 GCA_963575035.1 Avahi laniger | reverse complement strand
CCGGGGCTCCAGGAACACGCAGGAAGCTCCCTACTTCCTTCTCACCTCCCTGCTTGCTCCAGCCTCCCCCGGCCTCCCCCCAGGGTAGGTGATCTGTGGCTCTGGAGGAGCCACGGAGGGAGGTGCACTCACATTTCTTCTGCAGAATGCTCTCTCTGGCCTTGATGAATGCCAGGATGCTGGAGTCCGTCTGGCTGTCACCGGTGAGAGGGACGGAGGACATCGGCCTCTCGGGGATGCTGGCGACAACCACATGTCACACTTTACTACACCTTATGATTGGACTCAGCACTTACCTTTCCAAATGCTTTTCCGTTTTTGGTGACTGATTTCACCCAGGAAGCTGTGTGACACAGCTGGCCTCTCTGTCACTCCCTGCTGCCTCTGTGCATTGGCCACACCAAACCTTTTTATTTATTTATTTATTTATTTTTGAGACAGAGTCTTGCTTTGTTGCCCACGCTAAAGTGAGTGCTGTGGCGTCATCTTTGCTCACAGCAACCTCAAACTCTTGGGCTCAAGCGATCCTTCTGCCTCAGCCTCCCAGGTAGCTGGGACTACAGACAAACGCCACCATGCTCGGCTAATTTTTTCTATTTTTTTAGTTGTTTGGCTAATTTCTTTATATTTATAGTAGAGATGGGGTCTCACTCTTGCTCAGGCTGGTCTCAAACTCCTGAGCTCAAGTGATCCTCCTGCCTCGGCCTCCCAGAGTGCTGGGATTACAGGTGTGAGCCACTGTGCCCGGCCCCCGTGTCTGTTTCTGTCACCACCTCTCTGCCTCCCTGTTTTGGAGAGGCCCTGAACCCGTGCAGTGGTTTGTGCTCTAGGGGATCTCTCCACCAGGCAGCCACCGTGAGCGTGTGGCCGAGTCTGTGGCTGTGGCTCCTGCAGCTGTCTGCCAGGTGCCTCAGCGTCTGACACCCAGAACACCCCACTCTTGGGATGCCGCGACGTATGGGGTGGGAGGGTGCCCCTCCTTCCACTCCAGCGGCCCCTCACCGCGTTCCCGAGGGTCTGTGGAGGGCGGGTGCAGCGTTCTGGCGGAGGGGGGATGTGGGTTGGTCGGTCTGACTTGTTCAGGCTCATTCCTTCTGTTGGGGGCCAACCGCTATAAGAGGACCTCGGACGCTCGCAGGTGTCCCAGGATCCTGAGAGGTGGCTCTGTGCTCCCAGCAGCAGATCTGCTGTCTGTCCTCAGTGTGGCTCTGACCTCAGCTCCCTCCTCGATCTGGGCTGGGATGTGACCTCAATCTGGCTCAGACTGGTGGCCTTTTCCCCACCCCCGGCCCTGGGGCCATCTCCACGCCAGAAGTCCTTGCCCTGAATAACAGGAGTGTGAGCAGATTTGCTTGCTTGGGTTACGTGCCCCGTGGGGACCCGCGACCACTGACTGAGCAGTCGCCGGCTTCTGCTGTGACCCTCCAGATGCGGAAGTAGGTTTTTTTGAGACAGAGAGTCCACATCTCTTTCCCTCCCCCAGAGATAGCTAAGGCCAGGCTGGGCACTCGCCGGTCAGGCTGGAGTCAGGCGTGTGTTTAGCTGCAGGGGCTGGCTGGGAGGACCGCGTGGGCCTCTCTAGCGTCAGCCCTCCCCTTGGCCAGTATCCTATGCCACCTCTGAGGCTCCCAAAGAATCTTCTGAGTGCCTCTCTTCAGGGAGGTGTAGCAGGGGGCAAACGGCCTCATTTTGCTTTTAGGGAGCCTGAGTTACAGAGAGGGAAGATGGTATGTCCGGTGTCCAGGGCACACTAGGAATAAGGCCTGCTTGGCTGAAGTGGAGCCCACTGGAACCAGAGTCCTCTGGCGGACATGGCAGCCTGTGTCTTAGGTGTGGTCAGGAGATGGTCTGGCTTCCAGACCCAGCTATGTGGGTCCCTAAGGGGTCAGCCGATGCCCCGTGCCTACTTCCCAAGAAAGTCCACCTGGACTGGTTTCTCTGCAGACCCGCAGGGTCCTGGGGAAGTGGGAACCTCCTTTGCCAGAGGCCCAGCCTCCAGCCTTTAGACGCGGGTACCCACGGCGCTTGCTTCAGTGGGCTCCGAGGATCCTCCTCCTGGGCCCGTCTCAGGCTCCCTGGGCCCTGGTGAAGTTCCACCACCCCTGGGGCCCCTGTCCTGGGGAAGGTCGAGCCCCCAAGGGGGCCTCTGAGCTGTGGCCGAGGAAGGGCTGGGGGAAGGGGAGTGGGGGGCGAGGCTGAGGGGCACCTCTCCCAGGGCAGCCTGTTGCTGTGCTGCTTAATGTCCCGGGGTCACTCTTCCTCTCCGTCGTCTTTCTCCGTTCGGTGTTCCCAGGCTTCTCCCCTAGGCTTTCTCTTCTGGTCCTCTTCACCTCGCTGTTTAGGGGGTAAGCAAGGAGGTGAGCCTTCCCCTGCCCCTGGGCCGATGCCACGACTTCGCACGCTGGGGACTGAGGTGCAAAGGCAGCCTGGGTCCTCCGATGGCAGTGGCCCCCGCCTGGACTTGGATCTTGCACTCCAGGGGACCGGCAAGGGCGGGGAGTGACAGCGGTCCCACCACATCCGGCGCCTGGTCCCTCTGATGTCTGTCTAGCTGTGGAAGTGTCATCTGGAAAGACCCTGCCCGGTTTCGTGGCGAACGAGCCCTCTGCTTCCCTCGTGACGTGCCGGGTCTGTGGTTCTAGGGGCCCCGCGTCGCTGAGGCAGCAGTGAGGGCCTGTTTGGGTGGGGGCCTGTTCTTGGAGAGGAGGAAGGGGAGTCACCCCAGACCTTACACTGCTGTGCGGGTACATCTCCCTCCCTGAGAGCCTTTTTCCTCCAGGAGGGAGAGAAAAAAACCAGAACCTGCAGGGGCAAAACCCCTCTGGCTTCAGCCGTCTCCCGCCTGCACCCCTGGAGCCCTGCACCCCAGCATCTGATGATAATCTACCCTTCCCTTCTTCCAGGGCTTCTCTCGCTGCCTGGTTTGGGAAGTGGGAGGTCATACGGGGGAAAGAGCCCTGGCTGGAGAAAGGTGGGTTTGATTCTTGGCCTCACCACTTACTGTCTGCGATACCCAGCAAGACTCTTAGAGCCTCGACTTCCTCATCTGTGAAATGGGGTGATAATAAGCACTGCTGTCTACGTTGGTCCAAGGAGTAACTGAGACGCTGTGTGAAGAGGTTTCAGCCCACTGCATGGCACATTGTGTGTGTGCCAGGGCCAACCCGGTTTCCTACGGGCAGATGATACCCACTGGGTGGCACAGCCAAGCTCTTGGCGGGGCAGTGTGGGACATGTACTCAATTCGGAGGTGGGTGGGTGCTTTCTGTTTTCAGCCCCGACTTCCTCAGCAGGCCCACGTTTTCTCTAGCTTTGCTTTGCTCTCTCTTCAGCAGAGCGAGACGTTCCTAACCTCTGCCCTTCCCCCAGCTTCCTCAGGGCAGATGAGGAATGAGCTCACAGCTCTAAGTGCTTTGAGATCACAGCGGGAGATGGGGGAGGAAATCGAACGTGGGGTGTTCTGTGCTTTTAGGATGCTCCCTTGGGACTGCATGTTTAAACTAGACTTGAAATCCCTTACTGAGCTCTCAAAAGGGGGACCAGGAAGAGCCCCCTGGGGACTGCATTGGCCAGGCCAGCCGGGTACCTGGAGGAGAAGGGGCTGTGATGGGCAGTGACTTCCCACCTAGCCTTCTGGGTCACATCTGGGGTTGGGGGTGCTGGCTGCCTTGCTGGGGCCTTGACAGAGATGGAGTGAAAGACAAAAGCAGGACCTGGGAGTGGGGAGGAGGAGGAGGAGGAGGAGGAGGAGAAGAAGGCAAAGGGGAAAGGAGGGAGAAGGCACGGGGTGGCTGGGGCGTGATGGAGGGCGGCCACCCCAGGTACTAGCTCTCCGGCACTGGGGGGCTGAGCCCGCCTGGCTGGGCGCCTCGGGCCCCCTCCCTCCCTCTCCGCAGTGATGAAGACATCGCCAGCTGCCCGTGTTCTTAGCCCCACTGGCTCTGCGCTGCCAATAGCAAATGCATCTGGCTGGAATCTGGGTCATTAGGAAAACAATCTGATATTTCTCCTCTTTCTTCACCCCCTGGCAGTCCATCCCCTGGAGCATGGCTGAAGCCCCCAGAAGAGGAGTTGGGAGGTGGAGGGAGCCACTGGTGGACGTGCCAGCTGTCAGGGCCGTCCGCTCAGCCAGCCAGATGGCTGCCCGTGCTGGACGTCGGATTCTCTTGTGTCTGTGTCGTTGGGAAATGAAGGGCCCAAATGGAGAGTGACGTGCCAGAGATGAGGGCTTTACAGGTGTCTCCTCCCTGCCATCGGCGGCTGGCGGAGGGCAGCTGGTGCGGTGTCTGTAGTGGGGGCCGTGAGCATTAGCTCGGCCCCGGACAGCCTTGGGCGTGTGCCACGTCAACTGCGTGGTCTAGCAAGAATGCCAACCTCTCCAGGCTCAGTTTTGTTTTCTCTTGTGAACAATGACAGTGACGTGCAGCCTACCTCATGGGGGTGCTGAGGGGCACACGCAGGGAATGTCCCAGCACAGCACTCAAGGTGGCCGATGCCTTAGTTTGCCATCATGTTATCTTGTCTCTGTTGAGTACCACCTCCGGAGGGCGCTACGTTTGCTCAGCTGCGGTGTGACCTCCACTGCCTGGTGTTGGGTTGGGCACCTGCCCGAGACGGACCTTCTGTGAGGGTGGAGGTAGGGTGTCATTGCCTCCCGTGTCAGGAGCAGAGACCCACCAGGCAGCTCTCGCCAACGGAGATCTCCTTGAAGACTGTAAAGATTGGTTTGTACGTCTTTCTCTGGATTTGGGAATACAGACGAGTAGGAAAAAATGGAGGGGAAATGTAAGGGATGATTAAAAGCAGGGAATGAACCCAGGAAGTTTCTTGAAAGAGGCCTTACGAACAGTTCTGTACGGCAGCTGCCGTTCGGGGAGCTGACGCTGGGCTGGGCCCTGGTGCCGGCACTTACTCCAAAGCCCTGCACGCTCTTAACCGCTATTTCGCCCTTTACCGTCCCGGGCTGGTGACAGACCGAGGAGTCTGACTTGCAGCAAGGCACCCTCTGGGTTAGCAAGGACTTGTAGCGGGTCTAGGGTGGGTAGGCCGGGGCGGGGACACCCCAGGGCTCAGCCTCACTTTTGCCTTGTCCTCAGCGCCTGTGTGCGGTCTGCAGCCCAGCGCAGCATGGTCGGCGAGGTGCTGCTTTGGAGCAGGCCGAGGCGATACTCTTGTTGATCAAGCGGAACCTGAGCCATCTGCTGGGAGGTGGGTGGCGTAGGGACGTCTGCAGAAGAATCTGATACTGACATGTTTTCTGGGACCAACAGGGGGACCCAAGCCTAGGGCCTTGGTCCTGCTGTCCTGGTGTGCTGGGCGAGGACTGTCTCGATATGACGGGAGACCTGCTTGCCACCCCGCTGGGGAAGACTTTGCCATGCCGCCCAGCGGAGGGGCCTCGGGGTGGGAAGCAGGGCCGAGATGGCTGTCGTGTCTGGGCTCTGCCCTTCTAAGGACAGGGCCCTGCCTGTCTTAGAGCTTGGAAGGGGAACACGCTGGCCTTTTCCTATGAGGCAGTTTCTGACTCTGGAACCATCCTTCACCCGCTGCTCTTTTCCAAAGATGCAGAGAGATATTTCAAGTTGCCTTTTATTGCTCTGTGACAGGGGAGCCCTGGAGACTCAGCGTCAGGCTGACCTTTTGCAAGTCTGTGGCTCTTGGTGGGAGGAGGGGAGAGGAGTCCCGGGACCTGGAGAGCAGTTCGCCGCCGCGAGCACACAGCCCGGACTTCCCAGGGCTCTGCTGGTTGCAGGCGGTTGTTAGGGCAGTCCTCTCATTGGGACCGTGCTCTCGGTTTCTCACCCCATCCTTCACCATTCCTTCCCCTATTCATTCATTCATTCATTCAAATACCTACATATGCTGGGAAAGACAAAAACAAGGATGCAACGTCCTTGCTAGTTGTGGCTAGTCTGTCTGAACGTATTATGACAGATTTTTTGAATTAAAGGGAAATCGTAAAGAGATCAGAGCACCTAATCGAAGAAAATGTGCTATGTGTGGCGTGCTGACCACGCATGTGTAGGAAGAAAGTGAGCAGCTGCCTCAGGCTCCGTTATGAACTCTTTTCCTTAGAACCACTTGGAATTCTCTTCCGTTTTTTTCCCGAAAATTCTTCTAATAAACACTTATTGAACTTTTCCCGTGTTCAAGGCACAGCTCGGAGCGTGGCCCTGCGGGATTTAGAAGGGAGCAGGGCATCTGTGTGCACAGGAGTCCCCGCCTCCTGCTCGCAGGGTCCTGGCTCCATCCCGGTAAGGCCTGGCTGGTCTTGGGTGCGTCATTGTGCCTCCAGAGTCGGGGCAGCAGCCACTGGCAGGCCCAGAAACCCTGGGAGGGCGGCAGAGGGATGGGGAGCGGGGGCCTCCTGGGCATGTATCAGCACACGTCTCTGGGCCCAAGACCTCCCCTTGCCAGGCTGATGGGCCACCCCTGGCACCCCACGGAGCTGCGTCTGAATGGAGTCACAGGGGTCTCGTAGTCTCATTTCTGTTCCCTAAACCCGGCTGTCTCTCCTGAGCCTAATGCCGCCTGGAGGTGATGCTGACCAGACTGTGTGGGGAGTCCCTGTGGCGGGTGGCTCATTTTGCGTCCTGGCTCCGTAGCGCATGTTCTGCCAAGAGCAGGCCTCACGCAGGGCCCTTTCTCCAGTGGGTCCGCAGTAAGTATTAGTTGGCGGTGAGGACTGGGGACTGAGGTCCACCAGTGCTCTCCTCTCCCAGGCCTTGTCTCTCAGGATTTGTAGCTCTCTGCTAAACCCTCCCCCAGGCCCCATGCTGGGATGCAAGACTGGCCGACCTTGGTCCTCACTGCGGGCTTGTCCTCCAGTTGGGGAGCCAGAGGGGCTCTCAGTCACAGCTCTGGCCATGCAGACTCTGGGGAGCCGTCACCAGAAAGTGCCTTCAGGGCAAAGTGAGGGGCGGGGCATGGGCGGGGCACACTGGCCCACCAGGCAGGTGAGGGACCTGCAGGAACCCAGTTGGCCTCCCCTGTCTATTAAGTCTCCATTAGCATGCGGCAGTGGCGTTGCCTCTAACAGTTTGATTTATGCCACCGCGGTTTTGCTTACGAATTAGAAGCCGTATTGTGCTAAGTCGGCTTTAAAACCGATGTGGAGTAATTGCAGTACATGAGTAGCTGGACGACATTAACGTGAGCGATGTGCTGTAGTCGTCATAGTTGGAACAAACACGACCGATTACAGTGGAATTCTGCGCCCTTTACCCCGGCTAATTTGAACGCAGCTCCCCGCCAAGGCCGCCTCCAGCATGGCCAGCCCTGGACAGAGCGCGTCGTGATGGATTGGTCAGGACCAGGGCTGGGAATCACCACGTTGAAGTCCCACGGAGATTGGGGCGGGGACCCCATTTGTTCCACGGCCTGTGCCAATACCCCCCCAGCTTTCTGTGCACTTGCTGCAGTGCTGCTTGGGCCCCGAGTTACAGCCTTGAGCCTCCGTGCCGTTCTGTGTGAGTCTTGCCCTGGTTTGTGCGTCTACCTCGCTTCAGAGTAAAAGCGCGTCTGAGGCCAGGTTGTCACTGCGCACCGGCCTCTGCGGCAGCCCTTCGTGTCCCCATCTGCGAGATGGGGAGAAGGATGCCACTGTGCACTGGTTCAAGTGTCGGGTGAGAAGATGGAACTACGCGTGTTTTTAACGCTGGAGCATGAATTGGTTGGTGGTGGCAGGGGCTTGTTAGCACGATTAGCTTGGGGGCTGATGGGCGGCTCTTGGCCTTCTCTGCACAGTGGAGTCACATGGGAGAATTAAAACACCAGTACTGGGCTCCACCTTCAGAAATGCTGGTTCACTGGTCTGGGGTGTGTCCTGGGTGTCTGGACATTTGAAAGCTCCGCTGGGGATTCACATGTGCAGCTGAGGTTGAAAACCGCCACCTAGTCTGTTTCTCTGTCTTTGGCTGGATCTGTGCTTCATCAGTGTTAAAGATGAAAAAAAATTAAAGGTTAAAGATGAAAGAAAATCCCCCCTCCAAATTAGTAGGCAGGAAGTTCCTCCTCCTATCTAACCCAAATCCCTACCACTTCAAATCTGGCCTGCTCATTCTTTCGTTAGTTGCAGTGTGGTAGGTGGCCCCCCCATCTCTGCGTGTAGGTGTTGGGTAGCGTTGTCCTCGTTGGCAACACCTGGCTTCCCTTGGTGCTCTTGCGCCTTATAGAGGGGGCCGTGGGGCTTTCTCTTGGGAAGGAGCACCGCCTCACTGAGGGTCGTGCTACCCTGTGCAGCTGTGCTAGGCCCCTCCACAGCCGCCGAAGCAGAGCCAGAGCCCTCGGAGATCTGTAGCGCATCAGAGGGAGTCTGGCTTTCCCTTTCACACACGAGGAAGCTAGGACCCAGAGCAGGAACGGGACTTGGCTGAGAAATCAGTGAGTTGCTGGCAGGGGCGGGATTAGAACCCAGGCCTGGCTTCTTTTGGGGGCTGTTTTCCACCCCATGGCGGCCCAGCTGGGGAGAGGCAGGGCCTGGACTCTGCGCCTGAGGAGGCCGTGTGCAGAGGGGCACCCGCGCCGCGCTGGGCTGCCGCCTGATGGGCTGCGGTAATGACAGCTGTCGGGTCTGGTTGGACGTCAGCGCAGGCCCCCGACAGATTCCCCAGTTCTGTAGCTTCGCTTCGGCAGCGCCTTTCCTGTCTGGGAAAGCCGTCTGCTTCCACAGATCAGCCCCCGGGGGCGGGGGTGGGCTGCCGCGGGGCGCAGGGCCGTGGTCGGGGTTACGGGGCGGCCACGGAGTGGAGCTCAGGCCCGTGGGGCAGTCGGAGCTACAGGAGCCATTCGGCCGCTCGTTCAGCCGCTCGAGTGTGGGCGCGGCCGTTGGCGTGTGCGTGTGGGGCACGGGGTTCTCTGACGGGGCATAGCCTCGTGTCGGGGAGGAGCTCCCATTCTAGCGGGAAGAGACAAAGAACCCATCGTCATAACATGGCGTGGTAAGAACTGCGCTGGGAATAAACCCAGGGAACTGTAAGAACCACCCAGGCGGGCCACTGAGCCCCAAGCTGGGGGACTCCAGGAATGCTTTTGTCTGATCCACAGTGAGTGGAGGTGAGTGATTTTAGGCCAGGCCTGGCTTTTTCTTCCGGCGTCTCTGGGCGCCGAGCACCACCGTCCAGGCTTGCCCGGGGAGCACTCGCTCTCTGCCACGCACGCACAGATCAGCCAGTCCTGGGCTGTGGTCACGGCACTGTCTGCCTCTTCCTTAGAAGTGACGCCTGCAGAGACTGGAGGCTGTTGGAGGGAAGGTTGTCACCTTCATGGCGGAGTGTGGCTGCCTCTGAGCAGAACAGGACGCACCGTGTGCAGGTGCTGGTCTGGGGGCAGTTTTTAGGCAACTGCCAACCAAGGCTGGTGCCTGAGGGCTATTGGCCATTGTCGCATCCTCACAGGAAGATGAGCAATGCCTCCCTGCACGCTGCCTGACTTACGCTGGGTTCTGGAGCTTAAAGAAGGTGGGAGAACAGCCCCCTCCCCTCCAAAATAACAGGAAGACAGGGCCGAGTAATTGCTTTAAATCTGGGGAAGCAGAAGGGATTTTTTTCCCAGATAGGCGATGCTTGTCAGAGGGTCTGTGACTAGGGCCAGTCCTTAGCCCTAGGCCACCAAACTGAACTCCCAGGACAGATGGACAAGTCCATTGTCAGCTGGAAGAACAAGCCCAGGCCAGAAGGACCCAGAGGGAGAGTCTCTTGGCACTCTTTGTACCTGCCAGGCCAAGCTGGGAGCCAGCTGTGGACCGTTTTCCTTTCTTCTGAAGCCACTCAAAACCGCTCAGGGCCTGTCGATAACCCAAGCCTGACTCAAGGCAGGAGGGCGTCGGAGTCGCAGTTCTGCCGTCTCTCCTGCCGGCGTCTGGAGGGAGGGGTGACGTCAGAACAGAGTGGCAGCTGGGGAAGGCAGTGGGCAGGGCCGAGAAGAGATGAGGAAGGGCGGTAGCAGGGCGGCAGGGGCAGGAAGGAGGTGTTTCTTATCCTTAGAGTGGCACACAGCAGGACAAACTTCTCTGAACCAGAGAAGATGACCTGCCATTCTTGGTCTTTGTGCTCTGAAGGGAAGAGTGTTCCTGATCTGTTCGCGTGTTCAAGGGTATTTTTTAGGGAATGATCGGCTCTTGAAAGGCCAAATTCACACCTGAGCAGCCTTGGCCGTGAGGGCCCTTGAGGGGCCATCTAGTCTTTCTTCTCTCCCTCTGGGTAAAACGCTGAATGCTCTTTTCTTAGGGATGGAGATTCCCAAGCCTTCCCGGGTGTGCTTGGATTTCAGGGCTGTCTCCTAATTCGTGACCTGAATCCTTCCCAAGGAGCTCAAAGGGTTTCTACACAGTAACCCTGATGGTAGGGATGGACCGGGTTGTCCCCCTGTTGGTTAGTGAGACCCGTGTGTAGCGGGGAGACCTAGTACTTCCCTGCTTCTGCGTGGCAGGGGCTGGAACCGAGTCCCAGCGCCCCCGGCCTCTGCCTGTGCACACACCGAGCCCTGTGCCGCGCTGGATCTGGCGCTCTGTACGCTGGCAGTAAACACCACAGCGGGCAAATCCGAATGATTGTTTAGTGGTGAAAAATTAAATGCAAGAGCTGAAGCCAACGGCAGTTTCAACAAACACGGGGAGATTGAGAGCCCCAGAGCAGCATTAGGAGTCATCTGGCACACATGTGTCCGGGGCTGAATGTGTCCCGCAAGGACGTGCAGCCCGGCTGTCTCATGCTGTGGGGGGCAGGCTTAGGAGCGCTGTCTCAGCCTGCCCACAAGGGCTGGCCTCCGAGCAGGTCTGGGGCAGCCCATCCCGCATGGTTCCCAGGGCCCTTTTGAGACACCAGTGTCAGATGCCGGAGGGGACACAGCTGTTTTTAGTGGGGAGACTCTCAGACGAGGGTGCAATTTGCATCAAGTGTCTGGAGAGCTGCAAATTAAGGACAGCAGCACCAGGGAGCTGCGGGGACCCGTGGGCAGAAAGAAAGGGTGAACGTGTGTGTGGCAGGTGGGTTTGTGGGCCAGGCCTACCCCAATCTCCCCTCTTGTGTTGGCTCAACACACCTGACACTGGCCCCTGGCTCCAGCAAGGCCACGTCCTCCCCAGGTGGGGCAGCGGAGTTGGGTGCTCACTTGCAGCTGAGGCCTGGTACCCTGGGGGACTTGAGGGCGGGGGAGGCCCATTGGCAGGCTCTCGAGATGCTCTGTTAACAGGGAGGGTTGGTCCTGCTTGTGGGGGATAGGGGGTGGGGTAGAAAGCTTGGCTTCTGTCCAGGTTATAATAATTTAACAAGAACTGGCTTCATGGAGTGCTTCCTGGTTCGGAAAACACCTTTGTATACATGTCTCATTTGATCTTCATGGTCCCCTTCAAGGAAATAACAAAGGCAGCTGATATTCACTGAGCAGTTACTATGTGCCAGGCACTGTGTTAAATACTTTACATACATTTAACAAATGTTCTCTCCTCACAACCCCCGGTAACACGGTACCAGTGTCCTCCCTGTTCCATTCGTGAAGAAACTAAAGCTCAGAGCTGTTGGGTTACAAGGTCACGCAGGGTCCAGGACTCCCCCCAGATCAGTTTTAGAGGCCTTGCCCTCGGCCTCCTCGCCTCCTGGGTGGATGCGTCCGAGAAAGGCCCCTGTGTTGACAGGCAGGCCTGGAAGTGAGTGGTTCTGGCTGCAGTGCTGAGCTCTTGTGTTGGGCTGCAGAGCAGCGGCCTGCTCCCTTCTCGATCCGGGCATGAGCTGATGGCACGACCAGCGGTGCCTGGAGGAATATATTTCCTCAGTTCTGGAGGCCAGAAGTCTGAAATCAAGGTGTCGCTGGGCCATGGTCCCTTTGGAGACTCTAGGAAAGATTCTTTCCTTGCCTCTCCCAGCTTCTGGTGGCTGCCAGTGTTCCTTTGCTTGTGGCTGCATCACTCCAGTCTCTGCCCTTGTGGCATGTCACCACCTCCTCCTCTGTGTCTCTCGCCCTCTGCCTTTCTCCTATAGGGACATTTACGATAGCATTTGTGGTCATCCAGGTCATCCAGGATGATCTCCTCATCTCAAGATGCTTAACGTTATGAGATCTGCAAAGACCCTTTTCCAAGTAAGGCCACATTCGCAGGGATTAGCGTGTGGACGTATCTTTGGAGCCACTGTTCGGCCCACTGCATAGGGCGTTCCCAGGTGCTGTGGGCACAGCAGCAGCACTTGGTCCCATATCAGACCCAGAGGCTGGTGGGGGCCAGGGACCTGCACTAGCCCTCCCAGCAAGGGGCAGCAAGTACGAGCAAGAGGATGACTCCTGCATTGGAGGTCAGTGCCGATGGCCTCCTGGCGTGGCCCTCAAGTGCGCCTTTGAGTCTGAACCTGCACTGGGCATGCAACCCGTGCTTTGCCTTCTTTCCTTCCATCCAAAGTGGTTTTGCTCTTGTTTTGGTGTCCTCATTGGCTTGTCCCAGCAAATCCCATGTGTTCCCTCTGCTTTCCCCCTCTGATGGTCAGACACCTTCCCCAGGCCTCTGGCCTACTTGCCTTCTGCAGTGTGCCTGTCTGGGGCCTGCTAGCAGGCGGCTTTTCCCAGGACTGTCTGTGCCATTGAGGGCCATGGCCAAACGGAAAGTGCGGAGGCTGGCTGGGGTGGGGTGCCTTGTGGGGTTGCCTCAGAGGTGGAGCCGTGTACTGTTTCCCTGCTGGGTTTTGCTGAGCTCAGAGAGAGGAGGCAGGCCTGCAGCGGTACCTCGCTCCTGCCAGGCACTGCTGGGGCTGAATGCAGATGAAGGCCTGCCCAGCCTGCTCTCTGCCCAGTAGCCTCCTCTCTGGCCGGCGGGTGCAGCTGCACCAGCTTCCATTGCAGAGATGGCTCAGGAATCCGCTGCCGTTGGGGAAGCCAGGGTCAGCCCTGGCTCCCTTGGGCTGGATGACTTTGCCTCTTGTGGGTGGGGATCCTTTTCTTTCTTTCGGTTTGTCCCCCATCCTGCCTCTCCTCCCATCACCTGTCAGGTACTTCTCTCCATGGGCAGAAACCATACTAGCAGGTCAGGACCTGCGTCGCTTAGCGGAAGCATCCCGCACCTGTTCCTCCCCAGATTGCCCCAGGGCCTGCTGGGCTTTGGGCAGAGATGCTTGGGAGGTGAGGCACAGGTCGTGGGCACTGCGGATTGTCTAAGAGGTTGGACGTTTTTGAAGATCAGGAGGGAGGATTAGCTTCCATGCCTTCCTGGTGTTCAGCTGGGAAAGTGGATGAAGGTTTGTGTCCTCCCTGGGGCTTAGTCCCTTAGCCAACCTTTTCTCTCCCTTTGGAGCCGGCTCCCCCGTCTGTATCTCACTATCTCTTTCCCTCCTCCTCCTCCTCCCCACCACCAGCCAGGTAGTCTTTTCTCCTGTGGGGCATCCCCCACCAGGGGCTTTCCTTCATGCCCTAGAACGGAGTGTCCCTAGAGAACAGTAAGTCACTCCCTCTGCAAGCAGAGGTAATCTACTGAACAGTCTTCAACTTTGGGCTGTGGTCTTCTAGAATGAGATGGAAGTGGTTCCTCTCCTGGAGGCGCCGCCTCATACCCTAGGGTTCCCCGTGCTGCCCTAGGAGCTGCGGGGGCAAGAGTCCGTCCCAGCCTGTCCCGCTAACTGCCCCCAGCTCTCTCCTTCCTTCCGGCACATCCCTCTTCTCCTCCATATTCAGCCACTGCTCCTGCTCTTCAGTTCTCCGAGGAAATACCAAGTTCTTGGAAGGCTCACCTGTTCCTTGCTCCACCCCGGAGGCCCTATCCAGTAGGATCTCTGCGCACGCCTCCCTGCCTGGACGTGTGGGGACAGACTTAGGGAACTGGTGGCGGGGGTTGTGGGCTGTAAAGGGCCTGGCATGACCTACATAAACCTTCTTCCTGGGAAGCGAAGGATGCCTCTAATTGGGAGCAGGGCTTAGCCAAGAGGGTGCGTGCCTGGGTGTGTAAAGACTGGTTTTTTAAAAATAATTTTAATTTCTCGCCAGAGCATGCCATGCATTCTTTCTCTCTCTACCCCGCGGAGCCTCTTAACCTTGCAGAAGGCAACAGAACAGCAGGTGCAGAAACAAGAGGGGCAGGGGAGAGTGAAGGGGAGCGGGGCAGTCCCAGGTCCCCCAGCTCCCTGACCTTGGCCCAGACACTGCCCCTCTCTGGGCCTCAGGATTCCCATCCAAGCCCTTGACCTTCAGGATTCCTTCAGGTGGAAAATTCTGGTTCTGCTGCGCACTGCAAACACCAAACATGCTTTGAGATGGGGGTCAGGGAGGACAGCACCGTCAGGCTGGGCCTGGCTCTGGCCTTGGCCCCGACAGGCCCTGGCATCGGCGAGGGCTGGGAGGGAGCTCGCCAGACCCACGCATCCCAGCCTGACCTGCCCCATGCCAGCCCACGAAGGAGGTCGTCTTCAAGGGGCAGAGGCTGGGGCCGGTGGGGGCAGGGCGGGTGAAAATTCACGTGGAATTGGCCAGCCCCCATGCCAGTGTAACAGATGTTCATTCTGGAGCCTGGATGGGGTTCGCTCCAGGCCGTGGGCGGGCGGCGCCTTCAGATGATCTCCCGGCTCGGGTTTCTTGTTGGCTCTGGGCAGGGCCTTTCACTTTGGGGGCCGTCTGGCCTCCAAGATTCCTCCCACCCCTGCCTTTTCACCCGCTGTCGAGTGTGTGCCCAGCCAGCAGAGTTGGCCACTCCGCCCCCGGCACTGTGAGCTCCCTGCGCCTGGGGCTGTCTTGGGCTAGGGAAGCTTCCCCCGCTCCCTGGGAGCACCCTGCTTCTCTTGAGTGCAACAGGAGGGACCCTTGGAGAGACGGGGGGTCTGCAGGGCGTCCGGCATGGGACTTCCAGAAATCACTTCCGTCTGGATCTTTCTCTTTGGTACAACTCTTAAGGACCTGAGCACACAAACTTTGGAAGGGAAGTGTAGATAGAATTTCCAGCTATCAGGGTGCCCTTACAACCGAGTACCTGTTCCTGTTCCTCCTACCCGAGGTGGTAAACCCTGGGAAATGTGTGTAGCCTTCTCTCACAGCACTTTCTCTCCGGATCTCCAGCTTCCATTATATGGTTTATTTTTAAAAATCCTTCCAGTGACCAGAGGATATGAAGCCAGTTTGATTTGTTTTTTTTCCACAAAGAGACAAGAAAGAGGAAGTGGGGGATAAGAACACAGCAAGACACATTCTGGCGGGATTATCAGGGTCACTGAGAACTGGAAGCACGTCCCCTGCCCTGATGCTTTCCCCCTCCTGCCCCCGCTCCCTGCCATTAGTCCACAGAACTAAGAGAAAACTTAAAGGATGTTAAATCTAGTGGTTTTGAGCCTAGCTGTTCATCAGAATCCCCTGGGAAGCTTGCCACCCTAGACTCGCAGTTCTGACCCCCAGAGATTAGTCTGTTGGTCGGAGTGGGGATTGGGGTCTGTTTGTTTACCGGAGTCCCCTGGTGATGAGAGCGCATCCAGCCCTCCCAGGCCTTGGAGCGGGACTTGGTGCTTGTGGTCAGCGCAGCCCACGCTCTCCTGTATCAGACACAGGAGCCCGGCCCCAGCCTCTCTCAGCGGTCCCCTCTGGAGGCTGCTCATGCCATTGGGGAACTTTTAGCTGTAGGAAGCTCTTTCTTGCTGGCCCTGGACGTGTTCCCCAGACTACACAGAGGATGTCCTTTCCCTTCTCTGGGGCCGGCCTTCTCACGTGAGGACAGCTGTCCCACCCCAGCCAGGGGTGTCCTGTCCTCTCTGGTCTACGTGCTCTCTGCTCGTTCTCAGGCCTGGCAGATGCCTTCGCTGTGCCAGGGTGTGGGGAGGAAAACTACCCCGGAGTGGGCATGGGGAACCGGGCCTCTTCTCTCAGCTCCACCTGTCGCCTCGCTCCTTCAGTCTCTTTAGGTGGCCGTCAGCAGGGCTTCTCCACTGAGTTCTCGAGCTTCCACAGTCACATTGGTTGCTTCATTAAGTAGTATTCCAGAAATGCAAGAGAACACATGTAAATCACAAGGGACGACATCAGAAATACTGTGGAATCCACCACCCGACTTAAGGCTGATTATCTCCACTGTGTCACCTCCAGTCATGCTCTGCCCTGCCTCTTCCTTGGCAGAGGGGACCCCTCTCCTGTGGGCATTTTTATCAGCCTTTTGCCTTTTTTGGAGTAATGTTGCCCAACTCATATGTATTCCTGAATGATACATTCCGTAGTTCAGTGTGCTTTTGAGCTGTATGAAATGGTGGTGTGCTAGATGTAGCTTTCTGTATTCGCATTTCTTTTACTAAATAGCGTGCTTCTAGGGTTTATCCGTGTAACGTTTGTTCTTGTAGTTTATTCATGTTCCCTACTTTATACTATTTCATTGTGTGTCTGTCGTTACCAGTTTCTTGTTCTCATGAGGAAAGCTGCTGTGAGCACCCTTGACTGCCCATTTCTTGCATGCACACGTGTAAGAGTTTCTTTAGGACATCTATGCAGAGGTGACATTTTGCTGGGTCATGTGGAAGGGCAGTTCATCTTTTGAGAAATACTTCAGATCTCAAAGAAAGAAAAGAACCGTCCTACTGGCTGGGCTGATTGAGCTGTGGTTTTCTCCGAGGTTGTGGGCTGGAGCAAGGCACCCGTCCTACCCTGAGGGGCAGTCACGTCTCTGCAGGGACAGTTCCAAAGCTGGAAGCAAGAGCTGGATTCCCTCTGGCACCCTCAGCCCTGAGCCCCCAGCGAGCTGCAGAGAACAGCCCTGTTACTTTGTGGCAGAGCAGGGATGAATGGAGCGGGTGTGAGCCAGGATGTGTAGGGCCGAGGCGTCCTCCCAGATCTAATTTACCGCTCCACTTTCTCATCCTGAAGCCTCTGCCGACTACCCATAAAAAAGCCGAAATATTTAGCCAAGATCGGGGAAGGAGGGCTCAAGGCAGGCTTTTGCGTTAGCCATGGTGTTGAGAGGGTAGTTTGGGTAATTTTCTTGTGTACCGTCCCAGATTTAAATCCTGGCCATCCTTTGATGTCTAGCTTGAACACCGTGGTTTGAATGAAATCTTTCTTCCCCACCTGTGGGCACCTTACCTGCCTCTGAATTTCTCAGGTGCACGTAATGTCTGTGTTGTAGTTGAGACTTCCTACCTGAGCAGATGGTTCATGTCTCCTTCCCTCACGTAGACCGTCAGCCTACTGATGGCAGGGCCTTTGTTTCCTACTCTTTTGTGGCCCTCTCCACCCCCCCACCCCGCCCCACAGCACTGAGCGCAGTAGTAGCTATCATCGATTGACTAAGCGACCTCCTCACATGCACCTGCCTATGAGCTGGGCGACAGGCTACTTTATCATCTTTCCTGTTCCTTATCTCGTGCCCCGTCCAAAAGTAACATCCCAAGAGCCATATTTCTGGGAGGCTCAGCTGTCTTTTCGTAAAAAGGCTTTTAGCTGCATTGTGCAATGGAGGGGCAAATTCCAGGCCAGGCTGCAGGCAGAGCAGAAGCCCCGGGTGGTTTGTGCTGCGCTCAACACGTACCCCGGGAGCAGCGGCTGATGGCTGCGTCGCCTCTGCTGGGTGGGCTTGGGGAAGGGCAGGATGTGTCCTGGCAGCCCAATAGGAGAGAACAGGAGAAGGCTATTGTGGTCTCGCAGGCTTCCTCAGGCAGCAGGAGAAGGTAGTAGCGGATAAGCCAGAGGGTCATGAGCTGTGGCCGATTAAGAACGAAACGTAGGTGAGCCAAGTACGGAGCGAGCGGAGTGCAGGGGGTAGTGAGTGAATCAGAGCAGAAACGCACAGCACGCAGGTGTGGAGAGAGCCCTGGCGGGGCCTGAAGGCCTGGGTGTGCGTCCTGGCATTTTCCTTATTCTTTGAGAGATATTGGAAAAACTGCCTCATGTCTTCTGGTTTCCTCACCTGTGAAAAGGGGCAAAGTACGACCCCCGGGACCCCAGCGTGGTCGAGAAGATCGGGGGAGATGTTTGTGAAAGAACCTGCTTCCCTTGGGGCCGTGTCTCACGTCACCAGGGTCTCGGTGGATCGGCAAGACTGGGTGTAACTTCCCCATCCAGTGGGTTTTAATCCAGGAGGGGCCCACTGCCTCCTGGTCCGTCCTCTGATGCCCGGCAGCCGTTTCAGAGGCGCAGGGCTGGGTTTGTCCCGCAGCCAGAGTTTCGAAGACGGTTGCTTTCCTGGTGAGCTAGACTGTGAAGGCTGATGCTGTCTGCAGCCGGCGGCACCTGCCCAGTTTGCCGGTTGGAGAGAGCAGGTGCCAGTCCGATTAGCTTTGGGGGCTTGGCCTACCTGTCTGCAACAGCACTTAATTTGGGGGAGACCAGCCAGTCCTCTCAAGTGGAGGCCACGCCTTGTGTTCCAGGGTTCATAGGGAGCTGCCGAGGGTGGGGAGGGGTGGAGGTGCTTGACCCGGGGTCCCATAGCTACTCTGTCCCTGTGACTTGAGGCTGTAAACTCCCCTGGGGCTGAGGGCATACTCCATTACTCTCTGTCCCTTTGGAGTCCCCTGCAATGCTGAGGGGTCTGGAGAACACACCTGGCACACCTGAAGCTGGCACACCTGGGTAGAGTCCCCATCTCTGCCTCTGAGCAGCAGCTGTGTGACTCCAAACCAGTTGCTTAACATCTCTGGGCCTGACCACTCTCACTGGTAGAGAGAAGACAATAAATACCTACCTTAAGGCATTGGTGCAATGATTTAATTTTTAATTACCATTTATTGAGTACTTTCTGAGAATGCCAGACACTTTGTAAACACTCTACAAACATGATTTCAGCAGCAAAGCCGAGAGAGAGAGGTGGTAGGACCACCATTCCCAGATGAGGCAGGTGAAGCTCAGAGAGGTTAGGTAACTTGCCTCAGGCTGCACAGCTGTGCAGGGCCCGTCTACACCAGCTGCCTGCCGTGTCGCTTCCCCAGTGGGTGAGCTGATGCGTGAAGAACATCTGGCATGTGGCTGGCTGGATCTGAGCCGGACACAGCCCGTGGTGTCTACTGTGAGATTAGTTGGGGTGTTCTGTAGGTTAGAAAATGGGGTAGGGGCGCAGAAGAGACTGATGGGCCTGGCTCTGTGCTCCCCAGTCTTTGCAGGGGAGTCATCTGTGAGTCCAGGCCTTGGTGCACTGTTGGTACCAGGCCGATGACTGTTCTCCACGTTCCGCAGGAGGGAGAGCAGCAGGTGCACAGGGGCGCGGCTCGTTCTGCAAGTCTGTGCAGCGCTGCACGGGCTCAGATCCCGTCGTCACCGGGCACCCTCTGGGTTCCTTGTGCATTCAGGCAACGTTGGAGAAACGTCACGTGTTGTCAGGCAGACACAGGCACACGTGCGAAGTGGCTGGGGAGCGGCAAGCAGGGCGGCGTGAGGATTTGCAGGAGGGGCCCTTGCTGGGACTGACTCATCAGGGAGGGCTGCCTGGAGTAGGTGGGGCTGCAGCCGGACCAGGGGCAGAATGTGGCTACAGAGAGAAGGGGCTGAGGCAGTGAGATATATCAAAAGTGAGGGCTCATGTGGAATTGGGGCCAAGGGCTCATTGCGTTGTCCTGCCCAACGCTGTACCCTCAGTCACGTTTTTAAAGGATCCTGTGTTGGCTGCTGCAATAGGAGGGCAGTGACACAGGTGGACCTGGCCCTGCCTCCTGGTGGCTGATGCCACTTACGTGAACGTGACCTGCAAGGCACGCTGCGCAGCCGTGAGTGGGAGAGGAGGTTCCGGTCCCTGTATTTCCCTCCTTCTCCTTGCACCGGGGTTACCTGTTGGCCTCTGAACAGAGGGTCCCTCTGGCAGGAGAGACCTCAGAGGTGGCCTTGCCAAATCCCTTCCCTCCGCCCTCACCAGGGACACTCCCAGTGGACTGCCGGAGCCACTGCAGCCCCGTCCCACTCGAGGTGGGTCCCACGAAGAAGCTCTTTGCCCACTGTCCTTCGCTGGACTTGGTCTGCCCTCCTGGATGGGTAGGAACCAGAAAACCTGACTGATCTCTCCGGAACGAATGGCAGTGTTATGGCTCAGGGTTTCAGCTTTCTGGAAGTCTCCCCCATCCCAGGCACAGGGAGGGCACGGTCGGCCTGCCCCCCCCCAAAGCCGAAGGTGGGCATTAGCACGGCTCCCTCCAGCTGTCCCTGCGTCCACACCGCCGCCGCCGCCATCTGCAGCTCATTTCCCTGGTATGAATTTTGCAAACAACCTTTTTAATCATGTTTATGAACTCAGCGCACATTTGCTGCAGGTTGAGTTTCCCGTGATGATGAAAAGGCTTGGCTATAAAGCCAGCAGGTTGGGTTTTGAAATCTCAGCCTCGTTGTGGAGCCTTCCTCTCCTCTTCCTCCCCTCCTCCTCCCTCTGCCTCTCATCCTCAGGAGGAGGACTAGAATATTCCCTCGCTTTTTATGCTGCTTACAGTTTAAAAAACACTTGTTATCTCTCCTGTAGAGAAGACACATCACTCCCGTTCTGCAGGTAGGAAGGCCGAGGGTCGGAGAGTCTGGGTGACTGCCCACGGCTCGTGGTCTAGGAGCAGCTGAGCTGAACCTTGAACCCTGGTCCTGTGTCTGTGTCCTTTGCTGTTCTCTCTGCGGCGCAGGCTCCATCTGGTTGGCATGACAAGCTCCCTCCCTGGGCTTCTCTCAGAGGCCCTTCCCGCCCCACCCTGGGGATGTATTGGGCTGAGCACAGTCCACAGCTGCCAGGGGCCAGCCTGTTTGTGCTGAATTGTGCCTTGTGGCTTTTGTCTGCTCCCGCGATGCCCTTTGTGAATGTCATTGAGTCTGTCAAGGCTGGCTCCTTTCCTAGGCAGGACAACCAAACCCCAAATGGTGCTCTTCTCCAGAAAACTCTTGCCAACTCTTCCAGCGCTCATGGGGAGAGCCCTGGCTGGGAGTTGGGACTCCTGGATTTCGATCCCAAAGCCAACTAGCCCTCATTGCCTGTTCTAGGGTAAAGTCACATGCCCCCATTTCCCCACTCAGAAAACGAGGGTGAAGATTACCTCTTCGGGTCCCAGTCCGTGGTGGGGCAGCATGAGGGTCCGCTGGGAGAAGACAGCAGAGGCGTCTGACAGCGACAGACACACCATTAGTGCTCAGCTCCCGGGAACTGGGGCCACCACTGGCCTCGGCCCACGGCGTGCCGGCCGTGCACGGGGAGTGTGGGTGGTGTGGGAGTAGCCCCCGTGTCCGTGTAACACCTGCGTCCCAGGCTGTTTCCTTGATTCATTTTCTCTCTGGTTTTTCCCCAAAACTTGACTCCCCCAAAGGTAGGAGACCCCAAAGGTGGGTCAGCCAGGGACAGGGAGGCAGGTCCGACAGACACCCAGCATGGCAGGCTGTGGCTGGAATTGGACTTGAGGGCTCCTGTCCCCTGATCCTACCTTCTGCTTTTGGGGCCTGACTCCATCATCCTGGGAGGGCAGAGAGTGAGCACATTCCCCTCCCTGGTGGAAAAGAGGGAGGGAGCCAGGCGCAGCAGGGAGCTGGGGTTGGGAGTGAGTGGCAGGGGGCTGTGCTCCCCATCCTTGCTGAGAGCGCCGGCTGGGACGCAGCCCCTGTGTGAGTCAGGGCCTGCCTGTGAATGCTGCCTCCCTTCCACGCTTACCATGGAAAGCACACGTTTGTGCACCTGTGCAGAGGGGAGCACCCCCCCATCTTAATCTTTGCCCTGGTTAATATGATTATCATTGCATCTGTGTTCCCACTTCCCCAGCCCTCTGTGGGTGAGGGACGTCTGCCAGGCAGTCACCGTGTTCCCCGTTCCACTGAGCTGGGTGCCAGCAAGCAGGTTCAAAGACAGAGGGCTCTTCCTTTGCTTTTTAGAAGTAGCAGCGGCAGTGACTTCTGAGATCTCTTTGCTGGTGAGCTGTCACTTGATCTGAACTGGGTAGAGGTTGGGCGCATAGGTCAGCTCAGATGGTGGCGTCGCTGGGACTGAAACCCAGGAGTCCTGGTTTTTGGTCCGCTGCCCTGGACTTGGCCTTCTTGGAGGGTCATCGGAGCTTCTGACAGGGGCTTGATGCAGAGGGAGCAGAAGCAGATAAGGGAGGAGCTGAGTAGGGGGGAGGAAAACAGCTGGGATGTGGAAATTCTGAAATTCCCTAACCACAGGGCGGGAAGAGGATCCCCAAGGCCACAGGTGCAAAGAAGAGGTTTGCCGAAATGGGACCAGATACAATGACTTTATTTAGTATTTCAGGCCTTATCACTCCCCCTTTCCCTTTTAGCTTTCCCCTTTAGCTACTGTGGGAATTTTAAACATGCACAGAAATAGGGCGGAGAGTGTAGTGAGCCCTGTCTAACCATCACCCGGCCTCCACGTTCTGCTGTTCCTCGATCTCGTTACTCTCACCCCCTTTTTCCTTCGGGAGTATTTTAAAGTAGATCCCAGACATCCTGTCATTTTGCCCATAGCTACTTTTCCGACCCTTTAAGGAGTGTGTCGGAGTCCCAAGCGAGGCCCCGCTGCCGGCTACGGGGACGGTGTGGGTGAGATGGAGGAGCAGCCTGGGCATCGTGGTCACTGGGCACGTGGACAGCCGGAGGGACGCCAGCAAGAGCTCTCACCAAGTGAGCACTTGCAGGCCTCGTTCTGGGCGCTGCACATGCTTCGGCTCAGTTAATCCTCATGGCAGTCCTATGAGGACTGTCTGTCGTGATCCTGTTTTATGGACGTGGAACGGCGGGCTCAGCAAGGTTCGGTAACGTGTCCCAGCTCACACCGCCGGGTAGCGAAACCAGAATTTGAGTCCCAGTTTCGGAACTCCAGAGCCCTTGTTCTCGCCTGCTGTCACCTGCCCTTAGGGGTGTCCAGACAGGAGGTGCATCGGAACCGCTTGTCTACCTGGCCTGGTGTGGCTGTCAGGGTAGCCAGGGTCCTGGCTGGGAGAGGGGCTTCCTTGCCCGTTAAAAGGCTTGTTTGCTTGCTTAAAGTGTATATTTAAAGATCAAAGTGATTCTCTGATTTTCTCTTGCCCAGGTTGGGGGGGCATCTTTCCCCTTTTTCTCCTCTTGCCAGGTGGGTGGCCTTTTCTTCACCTGCCTGTGTCTGGGCTGGGTGGACTCACCTGTTCCCGGGTGGGGATGAGGAATGATGCTTTCTCCCCTGGTGAGAGGTGGAGTCGGAGCAGAGGCTCTGGGCTGGAGTTAGCTCTCCGGCTGGGGGGAACGCGTACTCCCTGCCGCCAGCCCTCAGAGAAGGGAGGGAAGAGGGATCTGAGCCATGGGCTGCGTTAGGCGCGTCTTGGGACTTCTTTGGTGGCTCTCATCTCTCAGTCGCCTGTGGCTGCAGGCAGAGCCAGCCTCCACTGGGAGCACCAGCTTTTCCCCAGGGGGCATTCCAGCCCCTCCTGGCATCGCTCCTTCCCTCCTCTCTGCCATTAGAACTGACCCTGTACCCAGGGCCTGGGGACCTCCTGAGCAGGAGGGGCATTGCCTAGGTAGCCTCCTGGTGCCCTCTGAAGCATGTGGGGTGCACTATTCTCCTGTCTCCTGGGGAGGGTCGCTGGGGCCAGTCCCCGCTTTCCCACAGATAGCCCCAGAGGGTGAGCCCTCTTTGTAAAGCGTACGCAGTGGGAACACTGGTGGATGGGCCCTCTTTCGGATGCTATACGCTAATTTGGTGTCCTAACAGTGCAGCCCAGGATCATTGGTGTCTTCTTCCTGCCCCCTCATCCCAGGATGTGTGCTTTGCGTGTTGGGCCATCCAGCAGTGCCCACTGTGGTCGGTCAGTGTGGCCTCTTGTTGGGTGCCCTCAGGCGTGCGGCCATGCCAGGGGCCTCACCTGCATCATCCTTACCTGAGTCTCATGGGGCCTTGAGAGGCGGTTACTGTGGTTTGGTTTACATTTCCACAGCAGGTGGTGCCCAGGTAAGAGAGGTTTAGTAACGTAGCCGAAGTCACACAGCCGGTGTGTGAGAGGGCAGGTGTTTGAACTCAGCACGGTCTGGCTTCAAAGCTGTGCTCCTCACGCCTCCCCTCGGCAGCCTGTCCTACCATGCTGCGGTGTTAAACAGGAGCATAATGTTAATTCCTGTGCGTTACTGTGTGTTCTATATATTACAACAGCAGCACTGAGGTGGCACGGACATCTGAGTGTCGTGACGTGCTGGGTGCTGCCGCAGCGAGCTTTGTGTAAAAAGAAATATCAGGGACCAACAAACATGAGAAAGAATGTAGAACGTCACTAGCAATCAAAGAAACCCGAATTATGACGACAATAGCATGCTGTTTTCTTGCGTTTCAAAGGTGTAAGAGTTTTACACTGATGCTCACTGGTATGCTGCAGCCTCTCCTCCAGCACTGCTGGGTGTAACGCAGCAACGCCTTTGTGAAAACCAGAAGCCTTGAAAATGGTCCTGTCTTCTGACCGGTAACTGCACTTCTAGACTCCGCCCTGAGAAGGCAATCAGACATGCTATCGAATATGTGTTAGTGTGCTCATTAAGGAGCAATTTGTAATAAAGGATGACTACAAACAATTTAAATGTCCTCCATCAGGGGTCAGTTCAATCAAGTACACGTATGGGTGGTGAGTTTGGGAAACTCTTCGGTCACACGGGGAAATGTTCACAAGGTACCGAGAAGTTCACATATGACGTGTCAGATGTGTATAATCGTACCACGTGTTGCAAACGTGCATTCTGTGAAGTCTGCTTTGTGGGGTGTGCAGCTCTCTGAGTTTCGAACCACGCAAGCACAGTCAAGTGACTGCCACCACCGATACAATTTTAAGCAAGGAAAACGGTATACAGTGGGTTCCTGAATTTTAAAAACACAGATATATGTGAATGTGACTTCATTGAACTGGAAGGACGTCACTAAGGGGTGATCAGCTTAAGTGGCCTGGCCTAGTGGCTCTGCAGAGGTGGCTTGTGTAACTTCGAACACGCACTTTCCTTCCGGGCCTCGGTTTCCTCCCTGTGAAATGGTGAGGTTGGGCCTGACGTCCCCGCGCACCCTCGTCCCACTCGTGGTCAGTGTGGTGGGTGTGGGCTCCAGGCTGCAATAGGCCCTGACCTTGGGTGGAGGCCCTGGCCTTGCCAGTGTGCCCAGGGGTGCTGGGGAGGCGGGCTGGGCATGACCAGCTTGGGGCCCTGGTGTGTGTCACCCGGCTCAGGATAGAACGGAATGCTGCTAGCCGGGGCTATGTCCTGGCTGGAGATCAGTGCAGGACAGAGTCCTCTCCCCTGCCCCCTCCCCACCGTGCCTGCCAGGCAGCTGCTTGGGAGTTGGGGCCCCAGCAGGCGAGGGGCTGCTGGCCCTAGAGAAGGAGGAGTCTGCCAATTCCCCTAAAGACCTAGAATTCCTCCCCCTCCTTCTGGGCAGGGTCAGCTAACCAAGGAGAGAACTTTCTGCTGTCCAGCCCTTTTGCTTTCTCCCTGCCACCTCCGGGGCTCCTGAGCCTAGCTTGGGGGGGTCCTCCCTCTTGGGGCTTCCTCGGCCCCCTGGGGGTGGCATTATTCTTAATCTGTTCCCAGTGGGACTGTTCGTGAGCAGGTAGGGAGAAGCCTGCCTGTGCAGTTGGTCTAAGCATCTAGAAGCTGCTCTTTCAAAGTCATAAACCAGGTGGGTGGGATGGGAATGGGCTGCTTCAGAGCAAGGGGCCCTTGCCAGCAGCCTGGGCGGGCTCTGCCACCTGCCCTGCTCTAGATTGGAGTGGGCACGACCCAGGCCCTGGGCGTACATTCTGCTTGATGCCTGGAGCCCTGCGGTGCCACCAGCCCCCCCCACCCCGACCCCAAGCAGGGAACCACAGATTCTTAGCCACAGCGAGTGTAGCTCCCATTCTGTAGGTGAAGAGCAACAGTCTAGAGGTGAGTTCTGGGCAGAGCCCGGAGTAGAGTGCAGGTCCCTGTTCTCTGTGCTGCCCGGCTGACAGCTCAGGACTCCGTGCGGAGGGCTGGCGGGAGTGCAGGTTGCTGGCGTGGGAGCACCTCCGCCCCGAAGGTGCAGTGGAGTCTTGGGCACGGCCTTGCTCTCTGGGCCTTGGCACCTGCTGGTTAGAAGTGTGATCTCCAGGGACCCTTCTGTGCTGATTCCTTTCCTCACAGGGCTTCGCGCAGCCCCGACTGCTGGCCGTCGAGTTTCCCTGTGGTAAACTCGAGGGAGGGTATCATCAACGGGCCTTAAAATCCATTGTAGAAAAAATAACCCAATATGGTGGCATCCCTGCGAGCCGGTCAGAAGGATGCTTTAGTTTCCCACGAGATTTCCCGCCTTCTCTCTCGTCCCCGAGGCACTGTACGTGGTTGAATTCCACATCTTGTCTGTGGGACTCACCCGTCACGCTCATGCCCTTCTGTCACAGCCGCCATTCGCAGGGCGTCTCCTGTGGGCAGCGTGGAGCTGGGCGCTTTCCCCACCACAACCCCGGCAGCCAGAAGCCACTGCTGTGCTTCGTTGGCATGTGAGAGCGTGAGAGAGGTCAGGTGTCTCGCTTGGGTTTTACCGCAGTTCGCGGCTGTGCTCTCCCCATGGGGTGCGCCGCGCCCCTCGCAGCCGAGTCCTGGGCCGAGGAGAGAGGGCTGCTGGCTGAGCAGCTCAGTGCACAACCGGATCACAGCCCAGGACGCTGCCATCACGGGGACCAGCAAGTGGCGAGAAGCACCAGGCGTCAGGACCCTCCTCCGTCGCCCTCCCGGCTCCCTCTCCGTGTCTGGCCTTGCCCAGGTTTGGCTGAGTAGGGTGGCAAAGGCCCCACTGATTTCCTGTGTCCTCTGATACAGGCTGTCAAGCACGCAGAGCCCCTGCCCAGGTGCCCGTGATGGGCGATGAGGGAGCCAGAGGTGACTGAGCTGGAGGCCACCGCTGCTGAGAAGCCTTCTCTGATTGTGCTGCCACCTGCAGCTGTCCAGGGCTCCCTGCCCCCACACGCCCTCTAGCTCTTCACTCCTGGGAACCAAGGACTTACCAGCCAGGCTTGGCCGACAGTCATAGCTCTCTGGTGCCTGGCACCTGGGCCAGGGCTGTCCTTTCAGCTTGCCCGTTGTGGGTGTAAGCTTTAGCAGCAGGGCCTGTCTAGGGCCACTTTGCCCACCCCAAACAGTGGCCTCCAAGGTGATGGGTGCATAAGTGATGCTGTTTTTGACCCTGGTAGTCTGTTCAGAGACAGAGAGATGTCTATGTCTGTGACTCAGCCTCTTGTCTCCTCCTCAAGAGATTGTCAGCCATGTGGACCCCGGTGTCCGTGGGTGAGCGGGTCCAGGCTGGCCTCGTCCTCTCCCTGGAAGCCCCTGCCTTTCCCTGAACCTCCAAAGGCCCTCAGCCATTCCCTGGAAACCTGTGGATATCTTGGGAGGTGAGGTGTGTGGAAGTCCCACCTGCTACCTCTCTGCCTCAGCGGGTAGGAGGCCAGGTCCTGTTCTCTGCCAGCCGCATCCAGAAGCTGGGTCCCAGCCCTCCCCAGATGGCACGAGGTGTACGGATGGGGGCAGGAGAGGCAGCTGGCAGCACATGCGGGGGCCTCCGCGGAGCGCCGTGGTGAGGTCTGCTTTGGGAGAACGTGCTCTTGAGTGCCCTCACGCCCCGCCGGACCCTGCGCTGCAGGCAGACAGCAAGCATCAGTGGCAGCAGGCCCCGCCAGATGGTGACTCCCCCAGCACCCTCCTGCAGGGGACCATGTGGTTGATGGTCTCTTTAGTCACGGTGTGAGAGCCCAGGCACTGCGGGAGAAAGGGTTCGCAGGAGCAGATACGGGTGGAGCTCAACAGCAGAGAAAGGAAGCTAGGTTTGCACCACTCCAGCCAGGCTCTAGAACCTTCTCCCCATGGAACCAGGAGCCTCAAGGGGCTTCCTTGCCAAGGCTGCTCCCTCCCCTGCTTCTTCTGCCAAGCCCCTGTCCCTCTCTGTGCCTTAGTGTCTCCACTCTGTGGTTATCCTGGGCTTTCTGAGGACTTGTAACAGCCCACCTCACCCACGTGCTAAGTGCTCCTGAGAAGAGAGGAACAGACGACCTCACATCCCCAGGTACCCCCCACGGTCTCCTCCAGCCCAGGCAGGTGCTGTCCTCTGCTCTCGCTGGCAGTGCCTGGTTCTGGAACTCGGCACCACTCTGACCGGACCATCCTGGGCGGCCAAGCTGGCGAGCAGATGCCTGCACCGAGGCACGTTTCTTGCACCTGCCAGCCGGTGGAATGGCCCTGGAAGGTGCCAAGCCCATTTCCGACTCTCGGGCCTCTGCCAAGGGAGGTGCCCAGGGGGTGAAGGAAGGCTGTCCTCGGAACTGCTCCTGGGCATCCACCCTGAAAACGGAAAGGGAAAGCTGACTCTTGCCAAGAGAGAAATGATTTTCAGTTTTCTTTTTTTCAGCCCACTTTTGCATGCCACAAAGGAGAGAAGCAAGTTGAGAGGCACCTGGACACGACGGAGGGGAAGGGAGTGAGGCAGGGCAGGGCATGCCCTTGATTTGTCACGTGACCTTGGAACACCTCCCTGGGCCCGAGCCACCTGTAAACTGAGTAGGGGGAAGGCTGCCTGCTGCCCTGTCCTCTCTGCCCTGCCTCCTTGCAGTGGGTCGGTGGAAGGAGAGCCACCAAAACAGGCCAAAGAGAGGGTGACGGAGGCCTGGGCTGCATCTCCTAACCCCCAGTGCCCTTGCTCACAGCGCTTGTCACGCACAGCAGCAGCAGCGTCGATTTTGCATCACATTTGTGTGTGTTTGCAGTTGATGGAGGGTCCGGTTCCTGGCACTGAGGAGTCTTTGCCGGGCAGACTTGGGCCTCCTCAGAAGTGTAGGGAGCCCCCTGCTCACCCGCCCACCCTGCCCTCCAGCTGCGGGGCCTGGGGCAGTCTCTCCCTGTTCCCCTCTTCCTCGCCATTTCCCAGGACGCCTGGGGTCGGGAGACCTGCAGCTCCGACACTGCGTACCCGCCGAGGCTGCGCCCTGCAGTGGGAGGGAAGGAGGCAGATGGACATCTGGCAAAAGTTTTCACTGGAAAAGTTAGGGATTCTGAGCCCCTTCCCCTGTCAGTGCCCAGTCGTTCTAAACCCATGTTCTCTGGGTCAGCACGCCTGCCTCTCCCCGGCCATGACCTTCCATTCCTGGGCCTGATAATGGTCTTTTGTGGGGTAGGGCAGAGCCAAACTGGAGCTGGTGGCTGTTGAGAACCATCTGACGGCTTTCGCAGCTCCCCTCCCCGAGCACTGCCCAGCCATCTGTCCGGCCCACCAACGCTCACAGGAGCTGCCCTGGGGCCACGTCGCCTGCATCGCTGCCCCAGCTCACTTGCTTCCTGAGGGCAGAGGCCCAGCTCGTTCCCTGGGCAGTGGCATCCTTCGTGGAGTGGGGCAGCATCCTGGGTAGATTTCTGCAGCGTGCTTGCGGCTGCTGGGGTGTTAGGTCACTGGAAAGTGCAGGGCCCTGGGAGAGCGGGTGGGAGGAAGGGCGTGGGTTTGCCCGGGCAGAGACGAGGAACAGCTTGCTGTGGGCGCAGAGTAGGAGCTCCATAAGCGTTTACTGTGTCAAACACCATCCAGTTTATTAGAAATCATCTTGGGAATGACCGTGAGGCTGTCCCAGGCCTGGCCCTGAGCAATTAAGGTCATAGTAGAAATGATTTTTGACACAGGCCCGTGGAGGTTACTAAAGGGAGAGTCCGAGTAACCAGAGTTACTGCTGGTTGTGGCTGCTGGACCTGACTGGCCGCTCACCCGCCCGAAGGGAAGAGGGGTGTTTGCAGCCGTCTATGATGGCCCAAGTGTAGGCCAGTGTGGGGGCGGGAGGTGGGACCTAAAGACATCTGGGGGTCATTTCTGCTTCTGCTTCTCTAAGTCTTCAGGGCAGGAGAAACCACAGGAGTCCTGGCAAAGCATCAGGCCAAAACCACCAGCACGGTCTCAGAGCCGCCTCAGGGACAGAGGACAGGAGGCCTCAAGAGAAATGGGGTTTTCCAGTCTACAGAAAAGCACCTCATTGGGGTCCCTGCTGAGCAGCGTTCGCTTCCATCGTTATCTTCCTTCTCTGCTGGCCATCTGGTTTTGAGAGCTGGCTCGAAGGTTCAAGTCCTGGTGAGCTGTTGTGCAGCCCAGCCCCGTCCATCGATCCGCAGTGCCAGTCCCTTGTACGGGACGTGCCTGCCGCTTCCCCTGTGGACTTGCCCCTGGGCTGTTTGTTTCCCACCGCTGGGCTCCCAGGCTCAGCGGTGAGAGGAGAAGCGTCTCCACTATCCTGCGGAAATGCCTGTTGCTAGGATAGGGCAGCATGTACCTTCCGTGCGTGTGTTTGTGCCAGCGGGGAAGCACAGCGGGGCATGGAGGATGACGGATTAGAAGGCCGCGTCTTAATCAAATGACAGATTGCCTGTCTGCCTGCCCCCTCCCATAGACCTGCTCGACCTCTCTGCATTACGACAACGGCCACTTCATTTTAATCAGGGAGCTAATGACTCCCTGAATGCCTCTTTTGTGGCCATGTCTGTCCCCTGGGGATTTTGATGAGATCGCCCTCACGTGACACTCGCACCCCCCTGGTTACCTTCCAGACTTTTTGCAAGGCGCTGTGCCCCGCCATAGCACGCACGACACTCGCTGACCTTCGAAGTGGTCCTGCCTTTTCCGGACAGATTTGGAGGCGTCATTCCTCACGGGGCAGACAGAGTTGGTCAGGGCTGCAGGGGCCGAGTGAGTCGTGGCCTTCTTGGAGATACGGAGAGAGGCCTTCTCTTTGACTCTTCTCCGGCCTCTCTGCCTTCCTGCTGGGGCTGAGCGCTCCTGCAGATTAGCCTCGGGTTCCTGCCCTCTCTCCTCTGCCTCCTTCACAAACCTGTCCAGCCTCTGGGTTTCAGCTGTGAGCTCTGATGACCTCTTATATTTATAAAGTGCTTTTGTCATTTACAGAGCCTCTTTACTGCACCGCAGTCACTGCTTACCATAAGCCTGTGAGGTGGATTGATTCATTTTTTGGATGATAAAACCGAGCCACAAGATGGTTACGCCACAGATTGGTTGCACCCTGTCCCCAGAAGGATTTGACTTTGAGGCTACACAGTATGGCTCAGCTGGGGACCGATGCTCCCTTGCCACGTCTCCAGCTGCATCCCGGTGTCTCTGTGCATCTTCCACGGCCCTTCAAACTTGCTTCATCTTCATGCTTAGAAGCCCTCCTTTGTCCTCTGTTGCTTGGCTTGGTGATGGATCCCACCGCCTGCCCAGCCTCCAGGCTTGAAACTTCTCCCCTCCTCACTCATCCACGTCCCTGAGGTCGCTCCATCCACCTGGCTGTCCCTGTCCACTTGTACTGCCATTTCCCTGGGCCAGGCCTCACCTCTTGCCCAGCTGTTCAGTTCTTCCCTAATCTGCTTGTCCTCAGGTCCCCTTAGGTCACGTGATGCACACCTGCCGGCTTCTTCCCAGAGCCCCCTCCGGCTGCACAGCAGGGCCCCACCACCGCCACTCGGAAGCAGCGTTTGCGCTCCTCCCTCTCCGCCACCTGGACCCGTCAACCTCCGCTCACTTTCTGGGTGGCATCAGGCACCCTCCAGGCAGTCACAGCCCGCTCTCTGCTCCAGCGCCTCACGTGCAGAGCACTCGCGGTGCCCGCGGAAATGCTCTGATGTCATTTCCTGTCCCACGATTCTTTCCAGACCCCCTTTTCCTTAAAGAGTCCGCTGAAAATGCCGTTCTTCTGTGGCACTTCTGCCTACTCCTCAAAGCAGAGCCCCTGCGCTTGCCTCGCGTGTCGTCCCCCTCCCGCCGTCCTCAGTGCTTTTGCTGGTGCCGGGCTGTTCGCTGTGTGTCTGCGTCCTGGAGGCCAGACTCTGCGTCTGATTGTCCACAGGCAGTGGGGATCGCAGTGAGCGGCTATTTGCTGAGCACCTGCGTATAATGACACTATCTCAGGGGCTCAGGCGTGTTACTTGGTTTAACTCTCGCATCAGCCCTACGGGGCAGACGGCCCTGTCTTTGTTTTGTGAACGAGGAAACAGGCCCAGAGAGGTTGTGTGATTATTGAAAGCCTCCGAGGGGTGGTGGAGCTGGATTTGGGCTCTGGATGTCCAGTTGCAAGGCCTGCACGCTCTCCTGTGCCGCGTCTCGTCTCCTGTGCTGCGTCTCGTCACCAGTGGTGCTGACCGCTCCTCGTCCTCGCGCCACGTGCAAGGACAGGGCTGGCCTGAAGCATCTCGTTTTAAATATGTCGAAAGTTCTTTAATTTCTTTGAAGATGTTAGGGCGACTCATGCTGGGTAAGCAGCCCGTGCATCAGGAGTCGCGGGACAGGACTGTCTGTGAAGGTCTGGAGCGCGCCAGCCTCCTTGCTTCCCTTCGTGGCCCGTGGCGGCTCCCTCGCCATGCACTTGTCTGAGTTCTCTCGCTCTCGCCCGTGTTTTGTCCTGCCCCACCCTGCATGGTAATGAGCCGCCTGCCTTTGCCTGCTGGGTAATGCTCCACTACCTTTTGTTTGTCCTCAGATAATTCCTCTGCGCTTCAAGGGATGCCTGAGGTTCTGTGCCAGGATCCGCTGGACGGGTCTCTGGCGGCTGTAGTCGTTGCCTTTCATGGTTTTGCTGACTTTGACCCAATCCATTCAGCCCTGTTTTTCCAGAATGGAGCTCATGGCTTTTTAGGGTTCACCCCTCATGCCCCACTGTCTCACTTGCCTCATGGGTGTCCAGTATGCCTCATGTGTGAGAGTGAGTCTCCCGAGCAGAGTTGGGGTGCCCTGAGAGCAGGGTCCCTGTCCCGCTTCTCTAGCTCTGTCTGCAGCTGGCACGCACAGGAAAACCTTCCCACTGCACAGATGGACTCCAGCGGTCCTGCCTCTGCTCCCAGGCCCAGCCTGCCCATGCTGAAGTCAGCTTCTCAGCGGCCACAAGCACCACCCGTCCCACGTTGTCTGGCTCTGGCTGCCACATCCATGACACCAGAACCCCTCCTGGTGCTATGACGGAGCGCTGGAGGTATGCAGAGCTCGCTTCTCAGACTTCTGTGCAGTCGTAGGCTGCCAGGCCCGGGGAACGGCCAGGTTGATGGCCATTAGGGGCACAGCAACCTGCCCTGAAGAAGGGGCTCGGGCCCTGGGAAGGACGGAAGTTGGTCCGAGGTGAGGTGGCACCAGGCTCTGTTCCACGCACTTGCATCTGCTTTCTGCCTCCCCTCCCTTCTCTGCTCCCTTTTTTCCTCATCATTCCCTTCTTCCTCCACCCTCGTGTTCTGGGAGTTGCTTCAGCCCTAGGTGTGATCTAGGCCCAAGCCCAGGCCCAGCGGGAGTTCCGAAGGATTTCGCGACTGCTGGCTTCATGGGTCCCCATTCTGTCCTCCAAAGCCTCATGGAATATGCCCAGACACTGTGAACTGTGGCAGTCCCTCTTACACTCAAAACTCGGTTTACCTGCATGTTCCTTGCCACCTCCCTCAAGTCCTGTCAGGCCAAACACCCCTAGTTCCCATCCTACTTCTGTGGGCAGTGTGATTTCCAAACCCTCTGGTGCTGCGGTGGCCGGAGAGAAGGGGAGCCTCTGGCCAGGCTTCGTGGAGCAGGTGAGACTAGAACGGCGTTTGGAGGGCGTCGTGATGGCAGCGAGATGGGGAAGCCCATTCCAGGCCAGGGAATGGCACGCAGGAATGTTCATCCGTGGCAGGTGTGTCACACGCCTATGCAGGCGGGCGCTCTTGCCAGGGCCCGGGAGAAATCCCAGCCCCCTGGACTCCCCCAAGCCCCATGCCCTTATATAGTTGTCCCTGTACTCCTAGAGCTCTGGGGGTGGGGATGGAGCCCCCCCGATACTGTACACACGCAGGGAGCCTGCTGCTCGCTGGGCCCGAGCCGACTGGCTCAAGATCGTCTTGTCATCACAGCCGGAGTCAGCTGTTGGTTTGGGAAGCCTTCCCTGGTCCGGCGTTTCACGGTGCGCAGCCAGAAATATACCGTCCTGTTTGCCAAGAGCATTGGATCTTGGCAGGCATCCTTGTGGCCTATTTTAAACTGAAGGGAGCAGAGAGAGGTACCTCTTGGGCTGAGCTGAGGACCCTTTCTTTGTGGGGCCAAGCAGGCCGCTGGGGCTGGCTACTCTCTCCTCTGTGGGCCAGTGGACGCCTGTCTTGGGGGGGGTGCAGGTCTAGTAGGTAGGGCCCTTTCCGGGCAGTCTGGAAGAGGGTCTTAACGGTTACACAGCCAGCCCTGAGCTGATGTTTGGGACCTGGTCGTTGTGTGCTCCCCCTGAATTGCTACGTGGCGCGTGCGAGTGAGCCCTGAACTACCCTCTTCGCTGTCCCACCTGGGAGGCCGGGGCCCATGCCTTTCTGACCTGTCCCTGCAAGGTGCTCCTGGGACTCTGAGGGTGATTTTGGCACGTTCTGGAACACCTGCAGGGCCCCGTTGTCCTGCTCCCTTTGCCACAGTCATTCTTCCCACCACCAAAGCCTGCCGAGCAGACAGTTCCTAAGAAGACGCAGTGAGGACCACCCCGTCGCTCCGGAGGCTGCCTGGGCTCAGTGAGCCAAGCGGTAGCGATCACTCGCGAGGGAGACACTACGGCTGGTGCTTAAGATGTTGAATTCTGGAGTCGATGGGCCGAGCTTCTCCCTCTCTCTGAGCCTCGTTTCTCATCTGTAAATGGAGACGACGATGACAGCACCTCATCGTAGGTCACAGGGAGGATGCAGTGAGGTGACTGGTGGGAAGGACAGGTGATGACTGTCTGCCGCAGGTAGTGCTTACCAGGTGTGGCCACCGCGGTGGCCACTGCGATGTTCACAGCCGTGCAGAGTTCACAGAACGTCCTCGTAGACAGGCGGTGCCTACAGTGATGCGAAGCTTAGCAAGCATGCGGCCAGGATCAAGCCAGGTGGAAAATAGACCTTCTTAGCTAAAAGTCCACAGAGCAGCAGGTGGGGCTGGGGTCTGGTCACGGCCCCCAGGACCCCTGTCATTGGGGGTGAGATGCTGGTGGTGGTGGTGACAGGATGTTCGTTCTGGAGGGGACATGAGGAGGGGCCGCTTGGCAGGGCAGCGTGTCCCTGGGAATGTTTGTCTGCTGTGCATCGGCCCGGCGGAGCTCCCTCCCGGTGGACAGCAGCATCGCCTGTGGACTCTTAGCAGCCCCAGCAGCGTGGCCGCAGCGCTGGGGGGTCTGCTGCCCCACAGGGGAGTGGCGGGAGAGGGATGGTGGACTCAAACAGAGCTGGAGTCTAGGATAGCAGCGCCCACTTCCTAGGCCCGGCGTGACGTTAGGTGGAATAATGCATCGGAAACACCCGCCCAGAGCCTGGAGCATAGGCCTCGCTCGCGGTCGTTCCCTTGGGAGTGCAGGCTCCGCAGGGCCCACTCCTCTGTTTGGCCCTGCCTTGCTTTCTTGGGGTCGGTCCTGGCTGCCTCCAGCACCCCAGCCTCCGTACCTTTTCTGTGCTTAGGTGCCCTTCTCCTCGCCTTCCCCCACTCCACATCCTCAGTGCTGAGGGGTCTCCTCTTTTTAGAGGTGAGGAGAAGCGAGGGAGAACTGCCTGTAAGTCGACAGAGAGCTGGACACGGGTGCCCAGCCTGGCCCCTTCCCCGGGTCAGGCTTGCAGCACCTTCAAGCCAACCTTGGCCTGGGTTCCAGGTTTCAGGCTAAATGCTCAACACATTTCTTCACCGAAAGGAGAGCTGAAGTGACTGCCTCTTGGGATCTGTCTTGTCCATCCTGATGGTGACGATGACAGTGATGACAGCATCCCAACACCTGTAGACACTATTTTCAGTGCTTTTTGTATATTAACTTATTTTAGTTTTGTAATGACCTTGATGGGGATACTGTAGTAAACCCACTTAACATACAGAAAATGAGCCAAGATAAATCTCGAGTCGCTAGGGGCTCTGTTTACAAGTGTGCCCTCCCTAGTCCTGTCCTTTAATACTGATGCGGAGTCAGTTTTCATTAATGATCCATTAACGATGACAAGTACCACCACATATTTTCATGTGGAAACTTCTCTCTGCAGCTTGTGCCCACTGCATGGGGTAGATGCTTCATGCACACACACGTGTTGACTGTTGCCTGTATTTGTCGGTTTCCAAGGGACCGAGGGGAGAGGCTGGAGAAAGGGCAGCAGCTGCCCTGTCGCCAGGAGAGCTGCTCTGACGCCAGCCCCCCACCCTGTGGGCTTCCTGCTGCAGCCTTCAGCTCCCCTTTGTCCCCCAGAGCCCAAAATAGCATCTCCAGTCAGGAGAGACAATGAGGAGCGAGGCACGTGGCTGGGCTGGAGGCTGATGGGTGCAGGGACAGTCAACCTTGGGGCTTCCGGCCTGGCCCTGCCTGTCCCGCCAGCTCTGGGCTTTTTATAGAGAAGCTGTGTTAAGTGAGCCCAAGCGCGCTGTGCGTGAACCTCATCTGACTGTGGCATGCGGACCCTTCGCAGAGGTGGCCTAAGGAGACGTGGCCCCTGCCTGGGCTGACCCGGGTTTGAGTCTCCCTGCAGCTGTCTTGCCCTGCCCACGGCCTTGCCGCGTAATGGGAGCAGCCGATCAGGGCCACTGAAAAAGGAAACGGGCTGCGCCCAACCCAGCTCTATTATTAAACTTTCTCTAGCACTTTCTCCGCACTCAGCCCTTTGCCACCAGATTCACGAGATTGTCCCTGTGCCACCCCAAAGGAATGTGGCCTCATAAGCTGGTGTAGCGAGGGCAGCATGGGGGCCTGTGTTAGTTTCATGGAACGACCAACGGATTTCTCTTTTTTTGGTGGCAGAAGGGTGACTAGTTTTCAGAAAGAACTTGGGGTATCTAGCTCAGTAACCCAGAAGCCATGGAACCTTTTTATTTTAGGTTACCCTTAGAACAAGGTGGGAATCTTTTAGACGTGCTTTAGGCGAAGCCTTTGTGCAGGTAAATAAATGAACCCTCGAGAGTTTGGCGGTGCTGGGAAGTCTTAGGATTTTACTGGTCCGAGATGAGACGAAGATTTGGTAGCGATAGGGATCATGCAGGAGCAAAGCTGGGCCACCACCCTGTGCATCTCTGGGTGGGAGGTGCCAGCGTCAGGGCATGCGCCCGTTACTTTCTTTGAGCTGGATGGCAGTTCTTCTCTTGTCCACTGTGTCCTTGCAGGCAGGGCTCTTAGCTGCTCACCCACCTTTTTGCAGAAGATGGGGGCACCTGCACCCAGGACCAGACCTGCCCCCCATTTACATGAATGTCCCCCACCCCGCTTTGCTGTTTTGCCCTTGGTTCAGATTTATTGGGTTGTCAGGAGCCGAGGAGGTGATGCAGGGGTGAGAAAGGTGGAGGAGAGAGCCGGGGATGGGGGGACAGCCTGGGCCTGGGGCCCAGCTGTGAGCAGGCAGGAGAGGCTACGGAGCCAGAGCACATCTGACGGTAGCCCAGGGTCTTCCCATGGAGCTGCCCTGGAAAGGTAGGCCCCGCGGAGGGCAGCACTCAACCCTCAGAGATGGTGGGGCAGGGCCGCTCGGGAAGGCAGGGAAGGCGCCTCCTGAAGGGGTCCTGCGCAGGGGCGCCCAGCACACTGGAGTCCCTGAGGCGAGGCCACAGGCCTGGCGCCTGCACTGCGCTGTGACGGGAGGTGTCTGGTTCCCCCCAGAAGGTGGGTGCGTTATAAATAGCTGATGACGGGCTGCAGCGGGAGCTGCCTCTAGCGTAATCGTCGATTTTGGGAGTGCCCTGGCCAGGGTTGGGAAGGATGGGCGAGGTTAAATTCAGCCTTGTTGGCTGATCGGCATTTCTGGAGCTGGGTGCTAATCCCTTCAGGAGGTCAGATAAGCTCCCTAACGGCGCCCATGATCTCGACTTTGGAGGCCAGGTTAACTCTTTCAGGGGGACTGCAAACAAAACCCGAAGTCATGACTGGCCACATTGCCTAACACACAGCAGAAGCCATCATGGAGCTGGACTTCAAGAGGATTCATCCAAGGCAGGACTGTTTCCGAAATACACAGTGGACTCTGCTATGAGACCATCTCTCTGACAGAGCTGTCCCGTGGGGAGGACTGTCCTGGGACAGGCATGTAGTTAATGAAGAAAGCAGCTGCTTCTTCCTGGGAAGCAGCTCAGACCCAGGGAGAACCTGGCTCTGTTGGCTCTTGAGAGTGAGTTAGGTGGCAGGTGCTGGCCAGGTGACATTGGAGGTTGAGACTTCCTTTTGTTTGTCCTATCTGTCACCTCCCTTGTGGTCCAATGAGTTAGGAGACAGCTTCCCACCAAGTTTCTGGTGATTCTTACACCATTTTCCAGCCTTGTGAGCAAGAGCAGACAGCTCCACTCTGCAGTTCTTGGGCTGTTGTACTGTCCTGCTCCACTCCGTGTGCCGGTGACATGACGTCTCACCCTCTTTGCAGAAAGTGCGAGTGAGATTTTAGCCCTGCGTTCTCCCTGTGGGGGGCAGTTCTCTGCTCCTTGTCCTTCAGGTGCCCTGGGGTTTTGGCCTGGTTTTCTCCTCCAAGTCTTGCTCATTTCCTCCTGCGTGGAGGATCCTGCTCTACTTCCTGCTGGGATTTATAGACCATGCTCGTGGGTTTCTTGGAACCTCCTCTTTCCAGGACTGTAAAACCTGGTCCCTGTGGAGTGTCGCAGCCTCTGATGGGCTGTCTTCTGCCCGATGGCTGCTGTCTCTCTGCTGTGTCCAAGAACAACAGCGACTGCTTGTTCCATTATAAACTCAACTGGCTAAAACCCGCTGAGACACTGTGGGAATAAATTATCCCCAACAAGCTCTCCTGTGGGAAGCCAGGCCCCTCTCTGCCACCTCCTGCCCTTTCGTGCTGGCATCTCAGCAGGGTGTCCTGAGGCAGGCTGCTGCCGGTCCCATCTTGCGCCCTTTTTACCCACTGAGATGGTTTCTTTCTAGCCAAACACGATGAGCCAGGAGCCTTTGGGCAGAGGGCTCATGTGGCCGGTGCTCAGGAATGGGGAGGACCCGATTGCGTCCCTCTGTTTCTTTACGCTCTCCACCAGAGAGGGAGACCTCTGAGGAGGAGGGGCCCAGCGGGTCTTGCGAGATGGGCCAGGAAAAGGAGGCTCTCCTTTCCAGGCAGAGGCTTAGCACGAGCAAGGGTGTGTTTGTGGGAATGATGACACTCCCCTCCCCGTTTTGCTGGAGTGAGATGGTCCACGGTGAGGTTTGCTAGGAGATAAAGCTGCAGGCAGCTCATGGAGCACCTTGACTGTCAGGCCAGAGGGTTTGGGCTCTCCACGTGGGCAGTGGGCACCAGTGAAGCTCCCGAGCACGGGAATGGCAAAGTAAAAGCAGTTTCAGAAGGAATAACCAAGGGGTGGGGAAGGGAGAGGAGCTGGGTTGGTTGATGAGTGATGAGAGTTGGGCCATCTGCAGGTGCGGCTTAATCATTCTTGGGCCATGTCTGCAGCCTTTGGGGGTTCAAGAAGGGGGCCTCGGCAAGATCCACTTTGTTTCTGAATTCTGTGGGTCCAGGATATGTCCTGCCCACCCAGGGGTATATTCTGGGGTGTCTTCTCCTTTGAGGTAGGGAAGAATAGGGCGAGCCCCGGGTCCCTGGGGGAAGGAAGACCTCCATGAGCATCTCTAGCTTGGGTGGTGTCACTTGTCATCTTCTTCAGGGGGCACCTAAGAGCGGTGGGGGGAGTCTTGAGCCCTTCTCTGGGTTTTTTGCTGCTGTTTGGCATTGGAGACCAAGACGTCAGGCGATCTTGTGGACACTCTTTCTTGTCTTCCCTCTTCGTCCTCCCACCAAGGCCGTAACTCTGTAACCCACGCAGTGTTGAATAACACCATGCCTTGACCTGCCCCCTGTCCCCAAGTGCCTGCTCCTGGCATCTTCTCCCAAGCCCCAGGTGAGAATGATGGGTCAATCTGGGGCCATACTTGCCTTGATTGCTCCCAGCAGAGATTTATTGGAATCTCAGTGCACACGCAGATGTGTTCATAGTCTCAGCGGACAGCATGCAGCCTCCCAAAGCCCTCTGGCAGCTTCACCAGATTCCCCTTGCTGCCTCTTGTGTTTTGGGTGAGATCCTGACATACCAGTGATGGTGACCTCTAAAGGCAGCCCGGCCCCTGGAGAGTCAGAGGACGAGCTGCTTTAATTAGAGAGCGTGGGGTTGGGCCCCAGCATCCTGTGAAAGAGGGAATTTTATGTGAATTTCTACTCCGTACTGGGCACTGTGCTTGTTCAGCCTGAGTTTGGTACTGGTGTCTGCATTTTGTAAATGAGGAATTAAGGCATAGAGAGGTTGAGTCACTTTGCTTAGGTTGCAGGGCCAGGGCAGGGATTTTACCTCCCAGGGTCCGTGGACTTTGTAGCCCGTGTTCCTTCTTCTCCCTTGCGAGAGCTTCCCGTGTCCCTCGGCATTCTCTCTTCACTGTAACTCAACCCTGCTACCACGCCTAGATCTTGGTGATGCTCTACAAGTTTAATCATGCCACTTTAGAGGAAAGTTCTTAGCACAGAAGATTTCCAAGTCCTGGGCCCCTCTCTCCCGCCTTCCTCGTGTTCCTGGCACCCTAGGGATGCACAGGGAATACGTCAGGGATGTCTGCTCTCATGGGGCTCACCTTTTAGCGGGGAAGATAGACAGTACAAACACTTAAAGTAATAACAGATCAGGGAAGGAAGCAAGAGAAACTTGAAGGATAAGAATGAGCCAACAGTGGGACTACCTAAGGAAGGACATTCTGGACAAAGGAAACACCAAATGCAAAGTAGTATGGGGTGCCCTGGGAGGCCCACTGAGGCCAGTGAGCAAGAAGCAAACACAGAGGAGGCAAGGAAGTCAGAGCCCAGCTCTTGTCGGCCACGGGAAGGCATCTGTTCTACATGCGAGGGAAAACCATTGGAGAAGTTTGAACAAGGACCATTCTGGCTGCTCTGTGGAGACTGAGTTTCAGAAGGGCACGAGTGGCTGTTGGGGAAACAAATGGTTGCAGAGGTTCAAAGAAGAGATGGTGGCTGGGCACAGCGGCTCACACCTATAATCCCAGCCCTTTGGGATTATCCTCCCAGGGTGGGAGGATCACTTGAGCCCAGGAGTTTGAGGTTGCAGTGAGCTACAGTGATGCCACTGCACTACAGTGACAGAGCAACACCCTGTCTCAAAAGAAAAAAGAGAGAAAAATTGTAGCAGTGGAAGTGGGGAGAAGTGGACAGACTGGAGACGGGTGTGGGCCTTGCTGATGGATGGCATGGAGTGAGGGAGGGAGGGAGTCACTGGGGACGCTTGGTTCCCTGTGGCTTGAGCATGAAGATTGCTGCTGAGAACCTAGTAAGCGCGAGATGCCCGTGAGGCTTCCAGAGATAGCAAGTGGGCAAGTGGATGCCTGGGGCTGGGGCTCAGACAGGGATGCCCCCTTGGCCCCACAGTGGTCAGGTGGGGCAGTCCCTCAGAACACTGTGCTGCTGGGCACAGCTCCTGTGCTTAATCAGTGACTGTGGGAAGAAAGCGACATGGTTGCACGAGTGCCTTGCACAGAGGAAGCACATTGGTGGTCCCTGTTGTCACATGCCTTGGGGTGGGAATAGGGATTTGTTCCCATCTGATACAACAACATGTTTGTGCCAGTGAAGAATCTGGATATACTTGGTATCATGGAAGTGGGGCATCCGTGACAGCGTCAGTGGGGCCTTTTCCCCAGGGTACCAGCTGGGTGCCATACAGAAGAAGTCGAAGCATCATAGTCCCATGCTGCTGGGAGTTTGCCTTCTGTGAAAGCATAGTTTGACTAGAAAAATAGGTCTCGGGAGCCGCCTCTGCATGAGGCACTGTAGGAGATTCAAAATAAGCCAGGCCTGTGTTCAGGGGGTTGATGTGGGGACATCCAACAAGGAATGGGTATCTGTAGGACAAAATGTGTTAGGTGCTACAAGGAAGGCATCAGATGCTTCTAGAGTCCAGAGGTGGAGGGGCGGGAGGCTGGAGGTCACAGACCCCTGATGGAAATGGTCAGCGATGCTGAGTGGTGGAGAGTGGAGGAAGGGCACAGCTGGCTGGGGAAGGCCAGAGGAGAGGCGGCGGGTCCAAGGGCGTGGTGTGCGTGGGGATGAGCACTCTGGATCGTAGGTGTGGTGACAAACGAATGTGGAAAAGATGAGCCTGTAGAAGGTTCTGAATGAATGCCATGCTGAGGAGCTCAAACCACATCCCGTGGGCTGTAGGAGCCCTCGGGAGTCTTGAAGGTGAGACGTGGTGCCCTCCGTGCAGTGTTTGGATTGTGGCAGGAGCAGAGAGGTAGGGTGACCAACAGGGACATCTCCTGGTGTTCGGGCCAAAGGGATGAGACCAGGAACCGGGCAGTGGGAGTGGAGAGGAAGAGGTGGATGCCAGAGATTTGCAGGGATATGGCCCCAGGATTTGGAGCTGGATGAGATGTAGAGGCTAATAATAATGATGATGGTAGTTAACATTGGTGAGTACCGAGTCCATGTTAGGTTGTGTTCTTGTTCTAAGAGGTTTAGGAATTTTGTCCAATTAAATCTTCACAACAGCCTCATAAGGAAAGTACTGTATGTACTTGTTGGGAGATAGCATTATTATTCTCATTTGCAGATGAAAATTCAGAGTCACCGAGGTCAGCTTGCCCAAAGTTACACCTATTAATAGTAAGGGGTAGAGCTGGGATTCAGAACCCAGGTGTGACTCCAGAGCCTGTGCTCTTAGCCACTGCCCCAGATCCACGCTTTGACCCCAGGTGGAAGAGAAGCTATAGAAACACATCCTCAAGGTAGGGGACCGGGCAGAGAAGCACATTTTCAGGAGTCACTATCTAGGGGGCCTGTGATATGTGGGAAGGGATTACTGCCTTTCAGTGCAAGTGAGGGGTTTTGGGCATTTTGTGACCTGAGCAGCAGTGTGGGCATCCTGTTTGGGAAAGTGATTATCACCCTCTGGATGAAGTGGGAAAGGAAGACCTGAGGTGTTCCCAGGTATGTGGACCTGGTGCTGGTGGCAAGAGCCTGACCCATGTCCTATATTTCCAGCTTCCACAGTGTCATGCCCACAGACTGCTGACGCGGTGCTTTCCATGACTGTTAGAAGCCCCGATGTGGCGTAGCACACCCTGCCCCGGGAGTGGGCCTGGCGCCGCTCTGGCCTTCCGGGTGGCTGTGTCCAAACATCACCTTTTCTGGGCCTCAGTGACCCGCTTTCTGCAGAAGAGGCAGAATCTGTAGGATTACCTTGGAGGTTTGTTTTTGCAAAAGAGGTCGGAGTTTTCCTGAACTGAAGCCAAACCCTAGCTCCCCTGAGCAGCTGGTGCCGGGAACCTTAAAGGTTCCATCTCCAAGCAAAATCCTTTTTTTTTTTTTTTTTTTGTTTAAAGCAATTTCTACTTCCAGAGATGCAAAGCTGCCAGGTGGGTGGAAGCAGCACCTCTCCCTGTAGTCTGATGATGTCTATTTGTGGGTACCCTGGAGGCAGCACCCTAAGTCCCTCCACTTGCAGTGTTGTTTTCTCTGACTGCTGTGCCAGGCTGTATCTCCAAAAACACTCTTGAGAGCTTAGGGGAAGTGCTGGCCACAAAGTGCAAGCGTCTGCATTCTGCCGCGCCCTCCTCGTCTCTCTCCGGCTACTGCTCGCTCACTCTTTTTTTTTTTTTTTGTTTCTGTTGAATAAGCAAAAGCAAGAGCACATTTATTCCTTGGATCTCATATGAAAATGTGTAGTAATAGTTTCTTTTTGCTATTGTCAATATGTTTCTGTTCCGTTCATTGAACTTTGCTCTCAGCTCCTCCTGCTGCTCGCTGTTTAGCATACAGGTTATCCCCCCTCCCCTGGCACCGTTTGCCCTTATAAAACAGCATCATTTCCTCCCTCCAGGTCTGGGGCGGGTGCTTAGCCTTATCATGGGGGGAGGAGGAGCGAGGGGAGAGCATGCCGGGATTTGCTGTAGAGCCACAACCTGTGCCCCCCAGCCTCCCCCGGCCCACACTTGATCGAAGGTCTTACACGACTCTGCTCACTCCAAGTATGGGAAGAGCCTGAACTCAAAAGTGATCAATTCTGATTTATGTCCAGATGGGGTATAATTAGCAGTTTTGATTTAATGTCATGGTGGCCTGAAACTTTGCCATCTTCTCCCTCTCTGGGTGTATTCAAATGGTCAGTTCCCGAGACAGGGTGGTGAGTTGGCATCAGACCTTGACCAAGTCACATCTCTGAGCCTCGGTTTCCTTAATCAGGGTTTTGGATTGTGATGTCATCTCACAAGGGGATGAAGGGTAGATGACAGCAGTTCTCAGGCCCAGCTCTCGTGGCACTAGGTAGACATCGTTTCCTTCCTGCACCCTTCCCCGAGAGAAGCGGGGCCTCACTTGGGGAGGCAGTGGCCCTGCTTCCACCTCCCAGCTCTGCGGGCAGGTCACCTGGCCTCGGAGGCCTCTGCCTGCTTGCCCGGAACACGGGCTGGTAGATGGGCTAATGCCTGCCTGTCTCACACAGCTGGAGAGAGGACGGGGGAAGCGAAATCATAGCCTTTTAGGGCTGGAACTGGCTTTTGGGTGGTGTTACTTTCAACATTATGTTTTTTAGGTGGGAAACCAGTACTCAGAGGAGTGCACTGACTGGCCCGAGATCACCCGGCTGGTTTGCAGCACGTGGTCAGTGTGCCGTGCCGTTTGGGCTTCACGACGTGGTTTTGTCTGAAGGCTCACCCGTTGGTCAACTCTTTAACATGTGTGGAGAGGCGCACCGCTCCGTGTGTGGTGTGGACAGACAGCTGGCCCCCGCCTGCCATGTGCTCCGGCCTGGTTACGAGCGTTGGGACCGAAGGAGGTTGAGCACCATCGAATGTGGTGGGGAGGGGCTCCCGTCACCCAGCTGAAAAGCTGCCTGGCTTTGGAGTTCCCGCTCCCCCCCTTCCCTTGGGCTCATGCAGTCGCTATTTGGCTGTTTATGAACCAGGGTCTTTCTGTGCCCAGCCTGTGCGCGACGCTCGGGAAGTGCACAGAGAAGCCTGAGGGAGGCCCTTGCCCTGGTGCAGCCATCTGTGGGCAGAACGGGCACCCGGCAGAGGTCGGCTCTGATGGGGGGTGTCCTGAGGCTGGCGAGTGGCGCAGACCGTGGAGCCGCTGCAGCGCGTTGACGAGCCTGGGAGCATGTGGGGTCGGGTGGGCCTTGAAGGGTCTGGGTTGGACTGAGAACAGGGCAAGGGGGAGGGGAAGGCTTCTGGGTGGGGGAGATGCTGATAGCAGGGTCTGGAGGCAGAGGCGTGGCAGGTGCACTTGGGGGAACCGAGGTTCACGCCGAGGAGGGAGGAGGCTCCGTGAGAAAGCGTTTTCATTTGCAGAGGAGGTTTCATGGTGTTGGTAATCGGGCGGGCAAGCGTCTGAGTGATTTAGCTGGTCTGACACAGCGATTGGGATCATTATCTGGCTCAGAGCTTTGCTGAGAGCCTGACTTTACCTGTCGCTGTGGCACGGGGCTCACGCGCCCCAAGGATGTAAAGGGGCCTCCCTCTCTCCCAGGAGCCCTGTCGGTGGAATGGGGGCACTTGGGCCCAGGGCTGGGGGCGGGAACCCAGTCTTGCTTTGGATTTGCTTTGGCCCCTTCTGGGTCACAGAGTGACTTCCCGCCCGCCTCAGCCCGCCTCCTCTCGAGCTGGCTTTCCGCTTATCTTAATTTATTGATGAAAACTTGTTTTACGGTCCAGAGCACAGACGGCAGCAGCTCTGTGCCAAAAGAAAGCACGCCGCCTCCCGGAGATGGGCGGCTGGGGACCGGGGACGGCAGGGAGTGCAGCCTGTCTGGGCAGACGCTGCAGCGCCTGGGTGGACAGGGCTCGGGACGCCCTCTGGCAGCCGCCACCTGGCCTGTGGGCGGGGCCGTAGCAGCCTGGGCACAGCAGCAGGACCTCTGCCTCTCTTCTGCCGCGGGCTCCGGACTCACAGCTGCCCGGTCCCCAAAACCTGGGGAACGACGGCTGCAGGCCACAAATACTGGTAATGGCTGCCATTTACAGCTGTGTGCAAGGCCACGCTAGGAGGTTTGTTTTCACGAATCTCATTTAATCCTGACTACAACTCTATGTGGTAGGCATCATTAATCCCCATCCAAAAAACAAGCACTGGAGAAGAAGTCGTTTTCCAGGGTCCTGCCGCCTGGTAAATGAGGGAACTGGGAACTTGAACCCAGTCTGCCTGGTCTCATGGCGAGACTGGTCTGCAGCCGTTCCTGACCCGCACACTCCAGCGCCGACCGATGCTCTTCCTCTAGCCTGGTCTTGGTGGTCCTGCTGGCGTGGGCGTTCCCGGGGGCAGGACCCTGTCCCACGATCTGTGTGCTGCAGAGGCCAGCACAGCGCGGGGCCTGGGACGGACACCGGCGAGGCACCGGCAGGGTCTGACAAGCAGGTGACCAGTGGGCTTTCTCTGTCATTCTTTCCACAGCGCGGGAAGGCTGCGAGTTGTTTTTGTGCCTTCCTCTCAAAGTGTCCGTCCTTGCGGGTCAATGTCCCTCTTTCCACATCAGTTAGTTATAGGCATCGTGCAGAAGAGCACTGGGCTCCAGTGAGGTCCAACGTCCTCATCCGTAAAATGGGATAACGACTCAAATGGTTCTTACGACCACTTGCGGACACAGTGGATGGGACAATGCTCTCTGGAAGACAAACGGCTCAGGGTCCACAAGCTCTGTTTTGTGGAGACACAGGAGCAGAAAGGTCCAGCGGACTCCATAGTATTTTGTTCCGTCTTGCTTCCTCTTGCAGAGTGGGACAGCCAGCAATTTTCACAGCTCTGGTGGGATCAGCGGAGAGGTGGGCTACCTTGGCTGGGCCGCCCCGTGCCTCCCCGCCCCGCCAGGCCCCACCGCGGACTGTGGCCCCACTCTCGGGCCCGCCATCCCTTCTTCCCTCAGCTCAGATGGGGCTGGAAAGCTGTTGAAATCTTTAATAAGATGAAGTTTGGGGGTTTCTTTTTAGGTCTGTAGGAGGCATGTACAGGTTACGGTCACAAGATTTGGAATCACAGCAAATTGGATTAAAAACCGAGCTCTGCCGACGCCCTCTGTGAGGTTAGACAAGATACTCCACCTCTCTGATCCTGAGGTTTCCCATTTGTAAAGGGGGGAAAAGAATAGGAACTGCTCTGTGTGGCGGTCACAGAGAGAGCGGGACACAGTTCCCGCCTGTAACGTGGGCTCAGTCACGCTGGCTCCGTCATTGGCGTGACTGTCTTTGCCACCCTTGCCACCACCACAGCGTCACCAGCTTTCCTTATCCTGTCCTGCTAGTCTGCAGACAGACTCCAGGGCACAGGGGCTGGCTTGTACACACCAGGCGTAGCTGGCCGCCCTTTGTCAGGAAGGGCCGTGTCTAGGTGACACCTTTCCGGCGTATGTGAGAAAGAGCCAGACAGATGACCTGGGTCTGAGCAGGGAAACGTGGGGGGCAAGAACATGGTTTTTGGAGTCAGGTTTTGTGGATTCCTTCAGTATTTAACCTCGCTATGCTTTTGTTTTCTCGTCTTCAAAATGGGGAGGACAGAAATAGCGCCCCCCATTGGCTGGGAGCACTGTGTGGGGCAGTGGAGACACAGCACTCAGGACGGTGCTGGCACGTGGAGTGTGACCGCCTCACTGCTCGTGGCAGCAGAGCACTGGGGAGGAGGACGGGGTCGGGCCGTGGCTGCCGGGAGCAGGCTTGGCTCCCTCGTGGGGCGCCCCGTGACCTTGGGCATGTTAGTCTGCGGCAACCGTGGACAGGCAGCATTCAGCAGGGTAACGGGAATTGCAGCGCGCAAGTTGCAAAGCAGAGGGCAGGCCGCAGTCTCCTGTTCTACCGAGACAGCCCCAAGGCGGGCAGACCCTGGCACAGGGCAAGGAGGGATCTCGGATTGTCACTTAAGTTGGTGCTGAGACCATCTCTGGCAGAGAGACCTGCACTTAACCGGCCTGTGTTCCCCGTGAAGCATGTCAGAAATGCCAGAACCCTGGCGTGGGTGGACGTGGCTCCTGGCTGGCAGTGTAAGTAATCAGGCCGTGGGCACAGGATCCCTAGAGAGAAGGCAAAGCACGTATTGGCCACGTCAAAGGTTATAGCAAAAGTGTGCGTGGCTGTCTTGGGTCCAGAGATGGACCTGGTTGTCAGCCACAGTGTTTCCTGATATCTGTACGTGTAATCATGGGCGTTATTTGCTGAACTCGAGCTGTAGAAGATTGCTTTCGTTATGCTACTAAAAGAGCCCCCGTTCTGTGCTGAGCAGAGTCCAGGGAGCCTGGACAGATGAAAGGTGCCCGGTAATGAAGTATTTTCACCGCGTGGCTTTCTTCACCTCTCGGGGGAGCTCTTTCCCCCAGACAGGGAAACAGCCCATTCCCTTCCCCATTCTGAAGGATGAGTTACAGTCTCCCAGATAATTTGAGCTCTTTGCCAGAAAGACGTAATGTGAGTTCAAGGTTTCCTTGTCCTGTTTCCCTGCGTTTCCAAGGAGTTTGAGTAGTAACAGGACACCTTGCATGGTATTTATATTCTGAAGAGCACAGGGTGCTCGGCAGGCCTGGCCTTGTTCATCCCAGTGTTCCTGAGTGCTGGGGAGGTGCTTTTCTCCTCCCGCAGTCTGTTATCACGGAAGCATCTCAGAGAGGTTAAGTGGTTTTCCCGAGCTGCACAGCACCTCGCGGCTGCCCTGGGCTTGAGGCCTGAGGTCGGGGCTGCCGGCGGCTCTGCCTTCTCAGGGAAGCCCAGGTGGCCGCCAGTTTCATGCGGTCCTTGAAGACTGGTTTCTTAAGCCCAGCCCGCCTCCTGCGGCAGCCCCGCTCCTGCATTACCGTGTGCCTCGATGCGTCAGAAATGTCTTTCTCCCCGACGCACAAATAAAACAAATGAAGAGAGGAAATACGATGCTGGTGATTGGAAAATGCTCTCTCCAGACCCCCCTGACAGGCTCCTCTGAGTCCTTCCCACCTTCCCTCCCCCTCTGCAGGGACCTTGGGAGCCGAGGCAGTGCCATGTGCTGTGCTCCCAGGCTGTCTCCGTGGCTCCTCCCTGGCCCAGGAGCTGGGAAGCCACGGCCCCGTGGGATGCAGGCGATGAGAGCTGCGGGTCTGTCCCCCGTCCCTGCCTGGCACAGCGCGCCCTTCCTGCCCAGCATGCTGGCCAGAGCTGTCACTGGGTGTGTGGCCTGAGCCTCCGCGCTGTGTCTTGCCCAGTGCTGCCAAGTTCCAGAGTCGGGGAAACGGCGCGTCCGAAGTCATCACCCCCCCAGTCCCCCAGCGG